>CM073737.1:59225170-59472670 GCA_037113605.1 Calophaca sinica
TCGAATGTCGGTTGGTGACTTGTTTGTCGAGTCCGTTGATGTCGGCGTTCAGCGTCCTTGTCCGTAAGGAGCTGTAAGCGTCGTCGTATGTCGTGTTTGTGCGAGGTTTTGTCCGCGAGGCTCGTGCGAGGTCGATCTCTTCATCGGTGCTTGTGCAAGCTGACAAGGCTTTGTCATCCGCGAGGCTCGTGCAGCGGTCTCGCGAGGTCGGTCGGTGCTTGTGCAAGCGCCAAGGCTTTGTCATCACGAGGCTCGTGCCGCGGTCGACCGCTGGTCGGTCGAGTGCTTGTGCAAGCGCGCAAGGCTTTTTATCCGCGAGCTCGTGCGTGCCGCGGCCGACAGGTCGGTCAGTGCTTGTGCAAGCGCGCGCAAGGCTTTAACACGAGCTCGTGCCGCGGTCTCGGCGCAGTCGGTCAGATGCTTGTGCAAGCGCCTGAGCTTTATCCGCAGCGTCGCGCGCGGTCTCGGCCACAGCGGCCTTCGATCTCTTCATCAGTGCTTGTGCAAGCGCACGAGGCTTTGTCATCACCAGGCTGCGTGCGCGCGGTCTCGGCGAGGTCGGTCCAGGTGCTTGTGCAAGCGCGCGAGGCTTTGTCATCACGAGCTCGTGTAGCGGTCTCGACACGAGTCGATCTCTTCATCGGGTGCTTGGCGAGCGCGCGAAGCTTTATGCAATCACGAGGCTCGTGCTACGGTCTCGACGAGGTCGGTCAGTGCTTGTGCAAGCGCGCAGGCTTTATCCGAGAGCTCGTGCCAGCGCGGTCTGGAAACGCGATGCCGACCTCGTCATCATGTGCTTGTGCAAGCGCCGCAAGGCTTTGCCCGCGAGCTGCGTGCGCGCGGTCTCGACACGATGCTCGACCCGCAGGTGCTTGTGCCAAGCGCGCGAGGCTTTACCCGCGAGCTCGTCTTGGCGCGGTCTCGACACGATGCCGACCTAGTCATCATGCCTTGTGCGAGCGCGCGAGGCTTTGCCACGAGCTCGTGCGTGCGGTCTCGTCACGATAACGATACGGTGCTTGTACGAAGCGCCGCGAGACTTTACCCGCGAGCTCGTGTCTGCGGTCTCGACGCGATGCTCGACCTGGCGCTTGATCCAGTCATCGTCGGTGAAGAAGGAAAACCGGCGGAAAGATGAAATCGAAGCGATTCCCGCACGTGGCGCCAATATTACGGAGAACTCCAAGGATGGCGGAAAGCGATGCGGTGGCGTCGGGTCGGATGGCGGCGGTGGTGGTGGTGTACTGCAAGCATTCCTGCAAACACTCCGGCGCTCAAGTCGGTATGAGTATGAGGTGAATGAAGAGGTGATAAAAATGAAGATTACCTCGATCGTTTGAAGTGACTCTCCTTTTATACGAGTTGAGGCGGTGAGGCGGTTACGAAGTGGAACGGTGCCGTCGGTCGTTCTACCGACCCGATGATGGGATAGGCGAGAATCACGAGGACCGTTGGATCGGCCCGCGTCGATATGGTCTCGAGGTAAAGCGGTGAAGCAAGCGTTAGTAATGGTGGAGTGTGACTTCTTCGGATTGGGCCTCGGCCCGGTCGGAACACTATGCTGATCTCTCACAACTTATCGATTCATTCGCTAACCATTCAAGGTCTCCAATTTCATGATCACCACAAGTCATATATGCACAAGGTACCATCTCAATGTCAAGGCATACTTACACAACCAATCACCTAAGAATTCAATGAGTATTAACCAATAATTTATTTCATTAATTTGTCGAGCAAACAAGCATCTCGTAACCAATAGTTTGTTCACGTAATGTACATTATCAAGAACGCAGTTATCATTTCATTATATTGGAAAGCGAGTAAAATTATAATAAATTTGGCATGTTAATTTAAGCGTAATTCGCCAAATCACTTCATACAATTATTTTCATTGCTCTCTGATGAAAAACACACCATGAATCCGTCTGACACATAATCATACCATTGCTCATTACAATGGTAGCGACACAAACCACATAAAGATGTTTAGGAGTCACCGGGTACTGAACAAGGAAACACTCACCTTTATAGATCCAGCAATTATTTCAATCATTCTTTTCCTCGATCATGACTCCAAGTAAACCATGATAAGCTGCTACCACGGCTCGGTGAAACGATCTACTGCTCTTTGTTCTTGTCGGAAATCATAGTGAAGTGCTCACAGACATCGAAACATTGCCAGGCAACCAAAATCGAACATACAACAAGTTAAAAATAAATTAAAATGTACTTTGAAATCAATTTAAATAATGAAATCGCAATGTAACGAAATTGAGCTCGGTTCGAAGGTAATTTGCTCACCCAATCGTACACAAAGAGGTCAATTTTTGGAAGTGTTTCTGTTTGTGATTGACTAGAGCGAGTGGAAGGAAACATGGCGATGAATCCAAAACAGAGTCTCGATTGCGTTAGTGCGATCGAGGAGTGTCAGTGGGACCGAGTGGCATTTCTAGGCAAAGCAATTACTTTGTCGACCTTGCCGTAACAGCGAACTATATACGAAACGAAAGCTCTCATAGCGAGGATCGCGGATATGGTCTCCGTTTTCTCCGGCGGCTCGTGGTGGCGGTCGAACTTCAAGGTGGCGGTCCTCATGGCGGAGTTTTCCGCTCGGACAGTTTTACGTGAAACGAGGGTGCTTCGTGTAGCCCAGCGGCGAGGACTTGACTATGGTGTTGGTTTTGCGGCTGCGTGGAGATCAGAACTTCGAGGTCAAAGTTTGACCATGGAGGTTTTAGAGAGAGAGAGCCGCGTTGAGAGAAGGATGCATCGCGCGGTGGTTCTGGCATGCACGTTGCGGGTGAGTTAAGGGTGGTTGATCGTTGGAAAGCGGCGCTGAGGTCTTGAATCACGTTCTGCCAGGTGGTGGTGGCGATGTGTGTATAGAGAGAGAGAGATCAGCGAGGGAGAAGAAAGAGAGGCTGCTTGGCCGGTAATAGTGCGGCAGCGTCATGAATGATCCAGGGTGGCGCTGGTAAAGTGCCATGGGAGGAGAAGAAGCTGCCGAGAGAGATTGGAGGAGAGATTGGAAGGTTAGGGTTTTTATGCTTCAGCAGCGCCACGGTGGTATCTGCGAGGAAGAAGAAGAAAGGGATTTGGGCCTGGTCACGGGGTGCATCTGTGAGTTCTAGGTGGTGTAGGAAGTAGAAGTTGTAGGCTGCAATAGAAGAAAGGAGAGTGCGCATAGCAATCAGCATAAAAGTCATATTTATATAAACTTAAACATTTCAACTCCACAAACTCATTTTAATACCTCTTTTATACAAAGTAAAATCCCAAAAATACTAATATTTCAAGGACCAATATTTTTATAAAATAAAATAAATGAATAATATATCACTAATATTTATTAAGAATACACATAAATACCAAGTAAACAACTTGTCAATAATTCAAACACACTTAAGGGATCAAAATCACTAAATCTATAAATCATAACAATTAATGAAAGCGAACACATATTTAAATAAACAAATCACGCATTAACATATCAAAATCCTATTTAAATATAATCATGTATCATCAAGCACATTTTTATATTAGCATTCTAGAACTACATACTCACATATTAATATAATTAATCACATATCTATATATAAATAAAATCACATATTAATACAAGGCGTAGTAGTAATAATAATAATAATAATAATAACAAGAAATTAGGGTGTTACAATTCTACCCCCTAAAAAGAAATTTAGTCCTCGAAATTTGTGAAAATGTCGAAGACAAAATAAGAGAGTATCTTTTATCTAATGTCAGCTCGACATTACTTTGAATAGGTCTTAAACACATAAGGGTGGCTAGACTCTCACTGATATATGAATAGAGGCCGACAGCGGCGTTTGTAAAGGGAAGAAGCAAAAATGAATTTTCCTATTAGAAGGTCAGGTTCTGAGAACCTCACCTTAATAAGAAGATAAAATGAATTTTTTTGAGTAGAAGATAATGAATATCCAGCGATGTAAAAATAATCTTCAATATATTCCTAAGTGTAAAGATGTCTTTGGCCTAACACATGCTTACAAAGCGAGGACTCTACCGAAGTTTCTTCCTCCATGTAAATTTCCATAATCACTACAACTCAAGCAAATATTCATGACAAATTTTGAAGTGAAGAACTATTAGAGTACCATTTAATAAATGATTTGAGTCGACTCAATTTTCTAAAACACTCCACGAGTAGCAGGAGTGCGAGAGAGAAATTCTCATGTCGCAAAGTCGAAACTTCGAGTACAATTTGTGGCTTAGTGTGATGAAAGCGGGACAATAACGATCTTTAAGCAAAGAAGTACAAAATCTACGAGACCTTGGGTGACTATCTTTTTAACAAATATGTCTCACAAGTTAATTGCACAATTTACTCGACACAAAAATGCCTGACTACGAGTGCATAGAATAGTAGAATCATACTATTACACATACCACACAAAATGAAATGCATAATTGGAAGGTCACCAAAGACATTAATAAACTTCATTAATTAATAGGCGATAACTAATACCATTTTCCTAGAGGACCATAAACAAAAACAAACAAAACAATCATAAGGTTAGCAAGCAATATGATATTCAAAACATAGTTTAATTATGAAGCTCTAAAATACATAACTTCAATATCATCTACTATCCTTGAAACCCCATCAATGAAATGAGGGACTACACTAATGTAACTCTTTATATATCACAAATAACGTCTACGAAGCCACCTAAATTCATTAATAAAGACAACCCATAAACTTATAGCAAGTCCATAGTTTTCTAGTTTTTACCATACAAAACAGTCACATGCGAGAAAAGCCCAAATATGCAATCTAGTAAATGTACTTCATATTCTTTGCAGTTCACAACAAAAGATGGTGCAATCTTTAGGGGACATGAGGCCTTTGCATCTTGAGGATAGTGGGAACTATAATCATGAAGAAAGACCACATCAAAAAGAGTGAAAGACATAGAAGCAGATCAATTTCAAACAATCTCGGTTCCATTATATTTTGAGTTGCATTAGATACTTTTACAATAGTATTTATAGGTAGCAGAATAACAAACCTAACTAATACACATTGAGAGATTCAAAAAGACATAGGTTACAAAACAAACAAGCACGAGATTGAAAACAAAGCATCACGCATAAGCATTAATTCCACTCTCAAGTAGCTGCGCACATTATGCTCTTGGCATTTATTATACAACATAAAATTTTAACAAGAGCATATCACATGGTTATTACGCTTTAGTCATGGCACAAATCATCATGTGCATTTAGACTCTTTCTTAAGGAAAAATTGAGACATAACAAAATTTTCAAGCACGAGGATTCTATCAAAGCAGTTTAGCAAGAAGGTTTGGATCGAGGATAACCAATCCATTTGAAAATGATCTCGGCTTGTAGAAAGTGACAAGCAGACTAAATCAATTACAAGGTAAATAAGTAAATGACTAATTAAAATAGCAATAACCGCAGAACCAACACGTCACAATACTATATATACAGATACATGATTTATGCATTTAACGTTTCAAAAAAATCACTGATCGAGCGATTTCGGATCACACGGGCACATAAGCCATATTGGTACCACGGATCATACAAGGGCGAGTTCACACGGTAGAAACCACGATAGACCATATACACACAGTCGAGTTAGAACCGGCTGCTCACGATACCACTTAATGTGACACCTAATTAACTATTGCTTATTCTATTATAAACTAATATGATTTCAAAGTACTCTGTAAAAATAATCGGGTTTTTTTAAAACTAAGTATTTTAGGAGTAAAGATTAAAATCCTTCTTTCAATAAAATAACTAAGTTCATAAATCATTTTCATAAATAACGTGACACGTCACGAGAATCATTTTTGTGATAAAATCCGAAATTACTAAACTCTATTCATTTATCTAAGTCCAAACCTTAAGCGTTAAAACCATTATCGATTAGGGAATCTGGTCTCATAAAACATTTTCTAGAACGTACACATTGAAAATGATTTCACGTCGATCAAAACTCATCACGATTATTACACAAATGTTGCAACTTAATCTAAAATATATTTATAAACTTGATACAAAAATTCTTTATTACAAATACTCTTTTAAACATCCAAATTCAATTTAAAAGCCATCTTGATTCTGCGAGCCAAATAAGCGAAAAAAAAATGAATGGAATGGAATGAGATAAAAATCTCGTGAGTGTTCCCACACACGCTTTTAGACGAGTTAACAAGCAGCGCATGCAAAGAGGCAAGTATTCAGCGGCAAGCATAATGAAACTATAAAACAACTTGAGTCATTTAGCACATAAACCAAACCACATTAAATCCAATAGCATAAAGTTTCCATTTATACTGCACGAGGTCAAGAAAGGTCAATTCATTTAGAGAACACTTAAACACAAGTACAAAGTCAATCAATCTCGATGTCTGAGCTCATACTCAAAGCATGACTATGCGGTGCTCATAATACTCTACCCGTGCGTATGGTCGACGGTACATAGATTCATCATCAATGTAGGACTATGCAAATCCTAATACTCTACTCAGTATGAATGCGATTACTATCTACTTATCCTCAGAACTCCACGGTGTGAATCAATCCATGATGGCCCGTATGGCTAGGATTGTCACAAGGTAATTGCCACTCGTCGATGGACTTGTCATGGCCACCAGCGAGTGGACTTGTCCTGAAAGTTCATAATGACCCGTACTCCATGATGGCTACTTATAGCTAGGAGAAAATGGTTCAAATCAATCCATGATGGCCCGTATGGCTAGGATTGTCCGCGAAGTCATTGCCACTCATAAGTGGACTTGCCTTGATAATCACAAGGTCACAAAGTAGTCATAAGATAGTCTCAAGTCTAATTAAATTCTAAATGACTCAAGCGAAAGACCTATTAGTCTATATTACTCAAACCCACCAGGAATATATAAAATACCATCTTTGATCCTTTAAGCTTAAGCATCTAGGTGACATATTTCTGACGGTGAATTCTTACGCTAAATCCTTTTCTAATTCAATGAACCCCGAAACAACCACGACACAAATCCTAAAGCTTTGGAAATTACTAACGAGTCCTCTCTAGCTTATCAATTCATTCCATAACCATTCAAGGTCTTGATTTCATGATCGCGACAAGTCATATATGCACTGAGGTACCATCTCAATGTCAAGGCATACTTACACAACCAATCACCTAAGAATTCAATGAGTATTAACCAATAATTTATTTCATTAATTTAATCAAGCAAACAAGCATCTTGTAACCAATAGTTTGTTCACGTAATGTACATTATCAAGAACACAGTTATCATTTCATTATATTGAAGCGAGCTAAAATTATAATAAATTTGGCATGTTAATTTAAGCGTAATTCGCCAAATCACTTCATACAATTATTTTCATTGCTCCTACAATGAAAAACACACCATGAATCACGTCACAACACATAATCATACCATTGCTCATACAATGGTAGCGACCTGAAACCACATAAAGGCGTTTAGGGTCATAGGGTTACTAAACAAGGGAAACACTCACCTTTATAGATCCGGCCAATTATTTCAATCATTCTTTTCCTCGATCATGACTCCAAGTAAGCCAATAAGCTGCTTTACGGCTCGGTGAAACGATCTACCTCTTTGTTCTTGTCGGAAATCACCGTCAAGTGCTCGCAGAGCATCGAAACATTGCGAGCAACCAAAATCGAACATACAACAAGTTAAAAATAAATTAAAATGTACTTTCAAATCAATTTAAATAATGAAATCGCAATGTATGAAATTGAGCTCGGTTCGAAGGTAATTTGCTCACCCAATCATTACACAAAGCGAGGGTCAATTTTTGAAGTGTTTACGTTTGTGATTACGACTAGACGGTGGAAGGAAACATGGCGATGAATCCAAAACAAGTCTCGGTTCGTTGAGTACGATCAGGAGTGTCGAAATTGAGACGAAGTGGCATCTAGGCCAAAGCAGTGCTTTGTCAACCTTTTCGTAACAACGAACTATATACGAGCGAAAGCTCTCATAGCGAGGATCACGAGATATGGTCTCCGTTTTCTCAGAAGCGGCGGCTCGTGGTGGCGGTCGAACTTCAAAGGTGGCGGTCCTCATGATGCGGAGTTTTTAAGCTCGGACACCGTTTTCGTGAAACAAGGGGTGCCGTGTAGCCCAGCGGCGAGGACTCACGGCTATGGTGTTGGTTTTGCGAAAGCGTTTGCCGCGTGGAGATCGAGAACTTCGAGGTCAAAGTTTCAGCCATGGAGGTTTTAGAGAGAGAGCACGTGAGAGAAGGATGCATCGCGCGGTGGTTCTGGCATGCTGCGTTGCGGCTACGAGTTGGGTGGTTGATCGTTGGAAGCGGCGCTGAAAGGCTGCGGAATCACGTTTGCCAGGTGGTGGTGGCGATGTGTGTATAGAGAGAGAGATCAGCGAGGGAGAAGAAGAGAGGCTGCTGGCCAGTGAGTGCAGCAGCGTCATGGTGATCCAGGGGTGGCGCTGGTAGAAATTTGCCATGGGAGGAGGAGAGAAAGCTGCGAGAGAGATTGGAGAGGTTAGGGTTTTATGCTTCAGCGAGCGCCACGGTGAGTATCTGGCGAGGAAGAAGAAGAAAGGGATTTGAAATTTGGGCACGGGGGTGCGTCTGGCCAGTTCTAGGTGGTGTAGGAAGTAGAAGTTGTAGGCTGCAATAGAAGAAAGGAGAATGCGCATAGCAATCAGCATAAAAGTCATATTTATATAAACTTAAACATTTCAACTCCACAAACTCATTTTAATACCTCTTTTATACAAAGTAAAATCCCAAAAATACTAATATTTCAAGTACCAATATTTTATAAAAATAAAATAAATGAATAATATATCACTAATATTTATTAAGAATACACATAAATACCAAGTAAACACTTGTCAATAATTCAAACACACTTAAGGGATCAAAATCACTAAATCTATAAATCATAACAATTAATGAAACGAACACATATTTAAATAAACAAATCACGCATTAACATATCAAAATCCTATTTAAATATAATCATGTATCATCATGCACATTTTTTTATATTAGCATTCTAGAACTCATACTCACATATTAATATAATTAATCACATATCTATATAAATAAAATCACATATTAATACAAGACGTAGTAGTAATAATAATAATAATAATAATAATAACAAGAAATTCGGGGTGTTACAGTGCATGTTGGTCAGGTTGAAATCACTTTTATCACTTTTTGTATGACATGTTCGCAGCACAAAACAAGCATTCTCTTGTGAAGGCCTTCTTTGATATTTTGTGGTGTGCATAATGATTTCTCATGTGTACATAGATATAGATATACAATCATATGTAAATGATTCTATTATTTTGGTGTATATAAATGTGGTTATTAAATTGCAAACTCCTCTTGTTAATGATTTATCCAGATACTTTGGTCAATTTTTCACAACCTATTAAAACGTGGTTAATGCCTCGCAAATGTGGTTAATGGCTTGCAAATGTCTTTTCCTGACTTAGTAAATTTCACAACATATAAAAAATGAGGTTAATAGCTTGCAAAGATTGGTTAATATAGTTCATTTAAGTAGTTAATGCCTTTTCTAATACTTTTGGTAAATTTCACAACACATAAAAAAGTGGTTAATGACTTGCAAAATGTTGGTTAATTAAAATTTCCTAATACTTTAGGTAAATTTCACAACACAAAATAAAGGTGGTTAATGCATGCAAAAGATTGATTAATATAGTTCATTTGGTAGTTAATGGTCAATGCTGATAATTTCACAACCATTATAATGTGGTTAATGCCTTTTGCAAAATTTTGGTTAATTTAGTTCATTTGGTGGTTAATGGCATATCCTGATACTTGTAAATTTTTCACGACCCATAAAAATGGTGGTTAATGGCTTGCAAAAGTTTGGTTAATTTAGTTTATTTGGTGGCTAATCGCTCTGATAGTTGGTAAATTTTTCCTAAGACTTTATCACCACAAATAGGATACTTTCATATTACAAGTGTGCCCATTAACCATCTGACATATTTTTGACCACAAATTTCAACTTTGTTATCTAAAGTTGGATGGAATGAACTTACATAAATATGAGGATGATATTTTTATACATTCATACCATTAAGCTATTCAAAACAACCCGAAAAGATATAAACAAAAGTTATATGACCTTTGTGGTTCATATTCACCATATACAATCGGCTCAAAGATTTAAATAAGAGTTACATGACCTTTGTGGTTCATATTTATCATATACAATATTACATAGTTGTTCTAAACGACCCCAAAACAATGGCCATTAACCATCCTTCCCATATTCATATCTCATTCACAAACTTACGCTCATTGCCACTTTTCTTTTCTCGCGTAGGTGGCCTTAAATGGAGTTCGCAAGGAGACACTTTGGACACGTTGCCTTGGATTATCCTTAATTCTTGTTATGATGTTTGATGTAGACCTAGCACTACCATCCACATTATGTTTGCACATTAATGATGATCCAAATGTTAGGTATTAAATAATTTATCCTTTTATATAATGAAACTTTTTAATTGTGGATACAATATTTACCAACACCACCTTCATTGTTTACTTCCTCTAATACACCAACCATATTTGCTGTAGGATCATTAACATCATGAGGAGTACTTAGCAATAATTCACCTGCATAAAGAAGTTTATCAATGTGCTTTCATCAAGGCAACGACCATAAACATTTGAAAAAAAAACTAATGCTCGTTTAGTAACCACGTGCCTCTTTCAACATTCAAACATCCTTCCACGCCATCAAAAATATTAGTGTGAGGAGATGAACACATGGGAGATGCATGAAAGGACCTTGATGGAGAACCTCATTTATCTGTATTGTGCGCTTTGACCGTTGATTGGTGTTGATGTTCTACATCTTTCAACACCTTAACTTCTGCCTCGAGACTCAAAATCCTCTCCCAGTACTACCTCAACTCCACCACCAATTGCTCATACTCGATGTATGCACAAACTGGTGTTCTCCTTGATGCAATGCATCCCTGACTATTTTAAATTCAAGCTCCTCATTTGTTGCTATCACCTCTAGAGTTATTTGCTAACACGAGAAGCACATCAAATACACATTGTATATAAATTTTCATCATGATTTACAAACAACAGACATCGATACTTACCAAGTTTTTTTTTAAATGCTTCATTTATTCTTTTTTTAGTCAAATGCAGAAGTTGCCAATTCAAAAAGCATAGGAAAGGAAACCTAAGAGGATTGTTAGGTGTTTCCCCCACCGACAGGTTGTTCAAAGCTGAGATCTGCAACAAAGATTAATATACATAATATTTGTAAATTTATGTAAAGAAAACGAACCATATTGATATAACACATGACCAAATAGATACTTGCAAGATAGCTGCACACCCACATACATGTATTTGGCTTAGATTTTTTCCTTCTTTCCGCAGCCTGGCGATTTTGCTCAAACTTTCAACCAAGAAATCATAAATAGCTAGACCCCGATTGAAGCTATTGAAAGACTACAGGTCATCTAGCGATTTAATACAACAGTAAATAACAATATCCACTAATCTTGGAAAGTAAAACTCTCCAAATGCAAGGAGAATGTACATTCTACAAAAAATCACCCACATTGTCCTCAAACAAACAAAGCCTCTTAATAATTTCATCAGCGGCTACCTTAGTCCCTTGAACAAAGGCGATGTATAACAGTTAACATCGTCATCAACTAGCACTCGCTCACCTACCACATGTAGTCTATTGCAAGACAATCATCAATTGGGGTAAAAGGAACCACCCTATCCCAAATTCTAAAATCCCACTACTCTCATCCCATGTAGTCACTAGTTCCCATAATAATAGCGAAAATTTCCAATTTAGCCGGCATGTTTAGAACCCACTTGAATAGGGTGACTGTTGGGTTTTCAAGAGGAATAATTTTAATTTTCATTATAGAAAAATCCTCTTGAGCGGAAAAAACCCTTTACCCATGGATCATGCATTGCTCATGAATCACAAATAACATGATAGTTTGTAGTGTTTACCTCTTGAAGCGTAGAGGAGATCGATCACCAACACCACGATCTTGTAGTGTCTCCACTCAGTACACACGAACGGTAGCTTCGGAATGCGTCTTGCTAGTTGACGGCAACAGGAAGGAGGCACAGAAAGGTCTAAGAAAACTTAGACTAGGGTTGGAGCGTTAAGCTTATATACTCCCTTCCTTTCATTATGTTACCCTAATGGGCCTCATACAATATGAGCCAATTTCCTTCTTATTTAATTAAATCATTATTTAATTAAATAATCGATTCGATTAAACCGGATTCTATCGTGTGACCTATAGGTTCCCATTAAGTTGGCAATAATATTAAATATTAAAATAATATTAAATATTATAAACAATGGCGGCATCTAGCAATGCATCATTGCTACCCGATTAACAGGGAAAAATCGGTGATCAATTTTAACCTTACCACGACCAAGATTCTTTGTAAAGTCGATGTCCGCCGTCCATGTGTCCTAATTGAACCACGAGGCATAAATGTGTCATCCTCGTTAAGTCGAATCATACGTTCCTCGATACGAGAATGGGCGTGTAATCCTGGCGGGCCCAATATCATATATTGACCCACTCCGCGTGGCCACGCATATTTCACGTCTCACTCTGTCGAGAGGCCCGAAGACATTACTCTGTTATGTAGGAGGGCGAATCTGTCTACATCACTCGCACCTCAACATGATTCATTGAAGGCCCGATTACTATCTTTATGATCATCACATTACGGATGGCGTTTGATAGCATTAAAGCCTACAACTCCACATGTAGGAATCGCGGTGACTTCAAGTCAAAGGATTACTTTACTATAGTCGCCATGAGGCGCCTATGACACTTGCATAACTATTATAGGCGTCCTCATAGTGGGTCGATCCAATATAAATATTACTCCTAATATTTATACGTGTGCCCGACTTGATATCACATATCCATGACCCATGAGATGTGGTCATCGATCTACTCACACAATAGTCTCTATGCATTATTGTCGTCTAATTAACAATAATACTCGACTACGGACGCTTTAAGAATAACGTTCTATATGTTCAATGGGGTCTCATGATCAAGTCGCACTTGATGTTCCATGAAATGAACTGTTTATTCTAAGGACTTTATTATGCTATAAAATAAATAACACAATAAATGAAATGCCTCACATATATATATATCAAATATATATAATCAAAGTCATGACACAAATGATAATCTACTAAAACTAGATTGGCCACTAGGGCTTACACCAACAATCTCCCACTAGCACTAGAGCCAATCGGGCATCAATCTAATACCCATCGATCTAGTGTGAGCATCATGCCTGGCGAGCAAGAGGCGTCGGTGGAGTGCAACATTGTCCACTGTAGGTCCTCTGCCTATCTTTACATCTCCTCTATCGATCATCTCTCGAATGAGATGGAAACGTCTAAGTATATGTTTAGATCGTTGGTGAGATCTAGCTTCCTTAGCTTGCGCGATTGCTCCATTGTTATCACAAAGAGGTCGATCGGATGCGAAATGCTAGGAACAATGCCAAGTTCACTAATGAACTACGATCAAGCGACCTCTTTGGTTGCATTAGAAGCGACTATATACTCGACCTCTATAGTAGAATCGCTGTCTCTTTGCTTTGAACTCTTCCGATTATGACTCAGCCATTTAGGCAAAACACAAACCACGATTGCGATCGGGAATCATCCCTATCGGTTTGGAAGCTAACATCAGTGTAACCGCTTTACAACAAGCTCTTCCTCATAGCCATAAACCAAACGAATCCTTAGTCTTTCTCAAATACTTAAGGATGTTCTTGTATTAATCGATAGCCTTCACCAGGGTCGATTGATATCTACTCGTTACGCTTAAAGCATCACGAGATATACGGTCTAGTACACATCACGGCGTACATGATAGAACCAATTGCCGAAGCATATGGAACTTTACTCATGCGTTCCACTTTCATCGATGAGGTAGGGCATTGTCCGCCGGACAAATACACGCCATGTGACATAGGCAAGAGACCTTTCTTGGAATCTTGCATATTAAAGCGCTAAGCACTTTGTCAACATATGTACTACGACTAAAAATTTGAGAGTAGCCTCGATGATCTATCTCTATAGATCGATTCCTAGCACATAGGATGCCTCGCCTAAGTCTTTCATCGAGAAACATTTCCTAACCATGTTTTCACATTTTGCGGTGTAGGGATATCATTTCAGATGAGTAGTATGTCATCCACATACAATACCAGAAAAACAATTATACTCCCACTAACCTTCTTGTAGACACAAGGCTCATCTTCATTCTTGATGAATCCAAGCGTCTTACGGTTTCATCAAAGCGAAGATTCCAACTTCTAAAGCTTGCTTTAATCCATAAATGGACCTTTGCAACTTGCGTACCTTTTGACATTTTTGGATCGACAAAACCATCGGGTTGTGTCATGTACACATCCTCGAGAAGATTCCCATTAAGGAATGCGGTCTTGACATCCATCTGCCAGGATCTCATAGTCATGGTATGCGTGATGGCAAGTAGGATCGGACGGATTTAAGCATTGCGGCGGGGAGAAGGTTTCATCATAGTCTATTCCATGAATTTGCTTGAACCGCTTTCGCCACCAATCGTGCCTTGAAGGTATTCACCTTACCATCCATGTCGATCTTCTTCTTGAAGACCCGCACCCTATGGGTTTTACCCTTTGGGTGGCTTAACGAGTCGTACCTGGTTGGCGTGCATGGACTCCATCTCGAGATCCCATGGCCTCTAGCCACTTCTCGATTCTAGGCCAATTACGGCCTCTGGTAAATCCGCAGGCTCATCTTGATCCATGAGCGACACATCACCTTCTTGAGTTAGGAGAAGTCCATATCTGTCAGGTTGGCGATATGGCGCTGAACTCACAGCGGATCTTGTGCTACTTGAACCATTGGTTGAACCACAACACTTTGTGGTCTTGGTTCTTGTTCCATTCTGGTGGTTTAGTATTTTGTGGGTCTTGGATTTCTCCAAGTTCTACATTCCTCCCAGCGGCTCTTTTAGAGATGTATTCCTTCTCGAGGAACAACTCCGAGTCCTTGCAACAAACACTTTGTCCTCGGAGGTGTTGTAGAAATAGTATCCCTTAGTTTCCTTAGGGTACCCCACAAATATACATTTATCGATTTAGGTCCAAGATTATCTGAAATCATCGTTTCACATAAACATGGCGACCCCAAATCTTTAGAAAGGACATCTTGGGTCTTGACGTCCATATCTCATATGGTGTCTTTTCAACCGCCTTAGATGGAACACGGTTAAGGGTGGCGGTTTGTAAGTAAAGCATATCCCGAGAAAGAGTCATGGAGTCGGTGACTCATCATAGATCGAACCATGTCTAACGAGATGCGATTCCTCCTTTCGGATACACCATTCCATTGTGGTGTTCGAGGTGGTGTGAGTTGGGATACTATCCGCACTCCTTGAGATAGTCATCAAACTCCTGGCTTAAGTACTCACCACCACGATCTGATCGTATGGCCTTAATACTCTTACCAAGTTGGTTCTCCACTTCATTCTTGAATTCTTTGAACTTTTCAAAGGTTTCGGACTTGTGTTTCATTAGATACACAAACCCATATCTCTGAAATCATCGATAAATGTAGCAGTAGGGAAAACCACCTCTAGCGGTTTGCTTAGTGGACCACATACATCACTATGTATTAAGCCCAAAGATCACTAGCCCTTTCACCTTGTCGGTGAGCGGGACCTTGGTCATCTTTCCCGATAAGCAAGATTTGCATACCTCAAATGATTCATAATCGAATGAGTCGAAGTCCATCTTTATGGAGTTTGGAAATCGCTTCTCACCTATATGGCCTAAGCAGCGATTGCGAAGGTATGTCGGGTTCAAATCATTTGGTTTGACCTTTTCGCATTCATGTAAAAAATAGGCCTATCACGTTAAAGGACATAAAGCCCCTTACTCATAAGTGCACTAGCATAGAAAACATCATCCAAATAAAGCGAACAACATTTGTCCTTAATAATAATATTAAAACCTTTCTTGTCGAACAAGAAATAGAGATAATATTTACGCTAATTCTTTGGAACAAAATAACAATTATCCAATTCCAAAATAAGCCCAGGAGGGCAAAGTCAAAACATAAGACCTACACTAATGCGTGAACCTTTGCTCCATTTCAACTCGTAGGTCCACTTCGCCCTTGGTCAAAGTCCTACTCCTTCTTAGTCCCTGCACATTAGTACAAATGTGAGAACCACATCCGGTATCTAATACCCATGATACTGAAGTAGATAAATTAACCTCAATAACATAAATACCTGAAGTGGAAGTCTCACTTCCTTTCTTCTTCTTGCACTCTTCTAGGTATTTTGGACAGTTCCTCTTCCAATGTCGAGGTTTTCCACAATGGGCGAGGAAGCATCCTTAGAACCCAGCCTCTTGGTTTACGGCTAGAAGAACTTTGCTTGAGCTGTTTCTTGCCTTTGTCCTTTGTAGCCCAAGAAGCGGGCCTTTTGCCACTTCCGCTTTCGAGTTGACCATCATAATGGCGCTTTCCACTCACTTGTTAATATTTTGCTCGTGATTCTCAGCGTACTGCAAGCTCTGGCAACGGTTTAGCAAAATCGTTCATGTTATACTGCATGACGAAATGGCTAAAGTTATCTGGCAACGATTGCAGGATAAGGTCCGTTGTCAGCTCTAGGCCCAAAGGAAATCCCAGCCTCTCGAGACTCTCAATGTACCCAATCATCTTAAGTACATGAGGCCCTACTGGGTTTCCTTCAGCCAGCCTGCAATGGAAAAGGGCCCTGGAGGTGTCAAATCTCTCCTGCCTAGCTTGCCCTTGAAAGAACACCTCCATGTTCTCGTGTTGCCTTTGCAACTCCGAAGTCATGGTAGCTAGCATGAGACATCCAACATTTATGGCGTCGTTGAGGTGCTTCTGGTAAGCATCCCTCTCAGCCTTAAGGCGATGCGGCGGGTGCCTCGAACCTTTGGCTCATCAGTGCATACAACTTCCTCTCTTGCTTGAGAACAATTCTCAAGTTTATTTGCCGATCGAAAGTTGCTTCCAGACGACTTGTCCTTCTCGAGACGGATCGCAATGACATGGTATTAGCGGTGTTGCGGACATGGTAATCTAAAACAAAATAAACATGCGAGAGATAAGTATCATGACAATAACATATTTAATAAGGACTTTTATTAAATACGCTCCCACTATTTTACTCAAACCAATGACCTCCTCATTGGCTCGGAAAATCCGTTGGAAGATTTTCTAGTGGGCCAAGATCCATATTTCGCCACGTCCTGAGTCAGCTTTGGCTGATCGCCCAGAACTCAGCTATTTAGGTATGAAACTATTTCCAATTGCATCTATATGCAACTCTTGGATCAGTTGGGTGTATAACCTTTTATTCTAATTCATCTTATGAATTAAAGCCCAACTCTTGCCTCTAGGCCCATTTCCTTCTTATTGAATTCGGCCCGATTAAGTCAAAACCGATTGTTGGCGATTGGATATTTCACTATCGCGTCTCACCAAGATAAAATAAGGTGCTCGGCTTTGGCATGACCCACACTTACTCTATCCTGGCCTTGGCGAGTGCCACACATCGGAAGGCATTTAGTCTTAATATTTTCTTTGAGGAATTTTATTGTAAATGATCTCACCGGCGTTGTATTAACATCTGGCGTTTTGCTCTGAGCATGCACAATGTAACGACCGTTTAGGACGCTCTGAGCTCAATATCTGAGCTCGAGTTCTGAGCTCAACACACCGAGCTCAACTAAACCTGTATGAGATGTGTTTTAAGCGAAACTCTTGTGCCTTTTAAAAATGCGGTCTATTTTTTTATAAAACCAGCTCGTGCACATCGGAGTAATTCTGACTTTTGAAACATGGTGCAACTAAGACACAAGACTTAAATTCTAATAAAACATACATGCATAACATACATATATATATCACTCGAAATAATAATGTATACAAAATCTGAGTAGTAAATGTACAAAGAAAATACACCCAAGGTATGGCGACTTGAAAAGCAATCATACCAGGGTACTTAAGCGGAACTCCCACGAAGAAATTTGCTCCAAAAGTAAGACCACCAGTCTACCTGTAGCGACAAAACATAGCAAGCCCAAACTGGTCACGACCTCGAACACAAAGAAAAATGAAATGCAGTCATCGAAAAACAAACATCCAACAACATAATCAATCCACGACAAATAGAGTGCGTCACTCGGGTCCTCGTCGAGCTCCTCCTCGGCATCATCTGGCTGTCGAGTTCCTGCACCCTCGACATCGCTGGGTAGCTTAGTCATGGATTGAAGGTACCACGGGAAAGGGTCAACTTCTCAACAAATCAATATAAACCACGGCATAAAGAAATAAGCAACACAATGATGTATCTCGATCACCACACGTGACTCGACCGTCTCACTCTAGTCCCGACACAACTCGCCATCCATTTTCTCTCGACTCGACAATTTTTCCGGAATGCACCGCGCGTGCAGTATGTCGGAAAGTCCGGTAAGCCTTGGGATCCTCGCTCTCCCTAGGGCGGTAACTCAGGGTCCCGTAAGCGTGGCGGCGTCTAGTCAATCTCCAGTAAACAAGGGGACCTAGCACCCTTAGTTATCCGGGTCACGGCTCAAAGCGTCATACGACTCGCCTAGCTCTCTCACTTTCGATGATTAGCTCGCTGATCAAGGAGTTGGCACATAAAAGTACTTGATCACATATCAAATAAAGAGCATGCTTAACATGAAGAAAGCGCAATTCGACATTTAAGCAATAAAACATTCTGCATGAAGAAGCGCGAATTAAATGACAATTCACAATTCACAACATATATTCAATCACATATCAAATACATGCAAAAACCCAATCATATCACAACATTCCAAGCTCGACACCAATCAAGGAGTCCATACAAAAATATAACAATAAAAATAAAGTCTTAATAATGTCTAAAAGTTGCCCTTACGCACAAAACATAAACAAGTCGAATATGAAGTGCCCTTACGCTAGCATACTATGAAAGTATTAATGTGAAGCGCCCTTACCGAACTCCAAGTTAATCTTTGCTCGACAACGACCTCGACAAATCACGAGTCCTCAATCGACCTCGACACGTCACGCTTCTCCGATCGACCTCGACCGCGTCACGATTCTCGATCACGGATTCATTGCTTCCACGTCCTTGGATTCGCTTTCCGTACACCTCGATTCGAAATCACGATCTCGGGAATCGGACTTCCTAAAACAAGCACAACTCGATTCGATCTATGGGTTCTAATACACTTAGCTCTCATCCCAAACTTAACCACAACCAGAAAATATAAAAACTCAAGAACTTAAATATATTTTTCCTCTAACACAAGGTTAGGGTTTTCGATCAAAAGTTCATGAAAAAGGTTATCGATGCTACAGATAATCGACAACGACAACAACAAGAAGCAACAAGCGAAAAACAAGAAATCGAAACAAACCAAAAAGGAAGGGTTTTGGGCGCTGCCGATTGCAGAAATCGGAGAAAGAAATTTGTTTCTGAGCCCAAATAATCGGTTAGAAAAGTAGGTAATATCATGAAGAAGAAAACCCATCAATATGAGATGATTTGGAAGCATAAAACTAGCTAAAAATGGAAGGAAGAAATGGCTAAGCTTGATAACATGAAGAAGAAAATCTGTTTTCCATACCTCGGATGGTGGTCGAGATGGTGATTTATATGTCAAGGAGGTGATGAGGAACAAGATTGATGAAGAAAGCTTATGCGAAGCTTCGATGGAACTCAAGGTTTCTTGATGGAGATTTTGGAGAAAAACAAGGAACTTCAGGCGAAGGAAGGAAGAAGAAAGAAGAAAAGAAAGTGAGTATCTGAGGGAACCGATCGTGGTATACAGCTGGTGAGGGAAGGGTGTTATCGTAACTCCAGCTATGAGATGCCAATCCCATCAATCATTCTACCCATCTAATCGCTACTCTCTCATGATTACCCTCTACTCTATAGGTCAGAGATCTAGACACGGCGGCGAGGCGCACGGCCGAGCAATATAATTATTACAAATAATATAATAATACTTATTGAATAACGTTAAGTAAAGAATACGGCGTTACCGTCTCGACACGATGTCGACTAGGGTGCTCGTGCAAGCGCGCACAAGGCTCTAACACGAGTTAGTGCGCGGCCTCCTCGATTCGACATGCGACCTCCTCATTTCGATGCAGCGACTTCATCGGCTCGACACGCGATCTCACCATTTCGGCTGACTAGTGCACGCTTGATCTCCTCGGCTCGGCAAATGACACCGACGCGCGATCTTGGCACGGGATCTCGACACAAGGTCTTGGTCGAGGTCTCGATCTGAGATCTCGGCGAGGTCTCGATCCGGCGTCCTATCTGAGGTCGATCTCGTCCTCAGGTGTTACAATCTCTCCCTCTAAAAAATATCGTCCTCGAAATTGCAAATAAGATTCTTACCTCGGAAAAGTTCGAGTCTTGAGTCTTCATCTTCTCCTCCAGCTCCCAAGTCGCATCTCCCGTCTTCTGATCCCACACAACTTTGACAAGTTGAATTTCTTTGTTCCGCAACTGTTTGGCTTTCCGATCAACGATCCTTGCTGGTGACGCTTCGAAAGATAGGTCGTCTCTCAGTTGAATCACATCCGGTTCGATGACATGAGAGGGGTCGGAAATATACTTCCGCAATTGTGAGACGTGGAAGACGTCGTGAATGTTTGACAAGAATGGTGGCGAGCGTCCCGATATGCCCTTTGGGCGGACCACGACGAAGAATCGATAAGGTCCAATGAATTTAGGGGTAAGTTTCTTGGATTTGATCGCTCGACCAACTCGATAATGGGGTGACTCTAAGAAATACATGTTCTCCTTCCTCGAACTCGGCGGTCGGCGTCGTTGGTGCGCATAACTCTTACATGCGACTTTGAGGCGTTCGCATCCTATCTCGATCAAGCGGATCTTCTCGGTAGTCTATTGGATCATATCACGGTCCTCTGACGATGCATTTCGCCCGTCCTGGTACCAACAAAGAGGCGTCGACATTTAGTCCGTCTGATTGCTTCAAAGGTGCCATTCCAATACTCGCATGGAGCTGGTATTGTAGGTGAACTCCACCAATGGTAAGGCGTCGTCCCAACTTCCTCGGTGATCTAACGTACAAGCTCATAATAAATCTTCAAGTGATTGGATCGTTCTCGGTCGGCCGTCGATCACGAGGATGATATCTTAGAGCTAAGCCTGAGCTTCGGTTCCCATCGCTCCTTGCAATTCCCTCCAAAAATGAGGCGTGAACTTCGGATCTCGGTCCGAGCCACGATCGAAGAGGGTATTCCATGAAGTCGCACTATCTCGCGATGTAGATCTCGGTCGACTTTTTCCACGTTGTATGTCGACCTCCTTTGGTAAGAAATGGCGATTTGGTCAATCGGTCGGCGATCACCCAAATCGAATCATTCTTCTTCTGCGTCTTCGGCAAACCTACAGCGAAATCCATGGAAATACTATCCCATTTCCATCTTTGGTACATCAGCGATTGTAGCATTCCGCGGTCGTTGGTGCTCCACCTTTGCTTTCTGACACGTTAAACACGAAGCTACGTACTCGGCCACTTGCTTCTTCATTCCGGACCACCAAAAATGCTTCTTCAAGTCTTGATACATCTTCGTAACTCCTGGGTGAATACTAAAGTTGCTCTTATGCGCTTCGTCGAGTATCAACTTTCTCAGCTCGGATACGTTAGGTACACATACTCGGCCATTGCATCTCAAGATATCGTCCGCTACGACGTGAAGTGCATCGCGCTTCCCTTGTGCTATCAATCTGAACCTTCTCTTGCGTAAGCTCGTCATGCACTTGCTGGTCTCGGATCTCGTCCAACAATCTGTTAGAAATGGTAAGCATACCAAATCTCGGCTTCCGGGTGAAACTTCGACACTCAACTTCAAGTCTCGGAACTTCGAGCATCTCCAACTCCTTGATCATCATCGCCGAGGTTAAGCGCTCTTCCTACTCAACGCATCTGCTACCACGTTAGCCTTCAGGGATGGTATTCCAGCGTAAAGTCGTAGTCCTTGAGAAATTACGTCCATCTACGTGGCGCATGTTGAGCTCTTTACGGTCGAGCAGTGCTTCAAGCTCTTGTGATCGCTGAAGCAGTGAAGTGCTCCCATAAAGGTAGTGCCTCCATATCTTCAACGCAAAAACTCTGCTTTGCCCGGCTCAAGCCATGAGTAGGGTAGTTCCTCTCGTGAATCTTAAGTTTTCTTGAAGCATCTGCGACCACCTTCCGATGTTGCATCAAGACGCATCCCAATCCCTGGTGTGACGCATCACAATACACCTCGAAAGGCTCTTGGGTTGAGGCAAAATCAACACGGCGCCGTCATCAAAAGCTCCTTCGATCTTTGGCGGCTTCACACTCCTCGGTCCAGGCAAAGGTTGATCCTTCCTCGTAAGTCGTGTAGAGGCGCGACAATCTTCGAAACCTTCAATGAATCTTCGATAATAGCACGCCAAGCCGACAAAACTCACGATCTCGTGCTTAGTCTTGGTTGTTCCCACGCTAACACCGCCTCAATCTTAGTTGGATCCACAGCTATCCCTTCTTTGGAAATCACGTGACCAAGAAAATTCACCTCTTCAAGCCAAAATTCACACTTCGACAGGTTGGCATAGAGTTGCTTATCTCGTAATATCTGCAGTACTCGACGTAAGTGTTCTTCGTGCTCTTCTCGGTTCCTCGAGTAGATCAATATGTCGTCGATGAACACTACAACAAACTGATCCAAGAACGAATGGAAAATCCTGTTCATGTAGTCCATAAACACATCTGGAGCATTCGTCACTCCAAACGGCATCACCAAGTACTCGTAGTGACCATACCTAGTCCTGAAAGCTGTCTTGGGAACATCTTCCTCCTTCACGCGAATCTGATGGTAGCCCGACTTCAAGTCTATCTTGGAAAAGATCGCCGCTCCACGAAGTTGATCCATCAAGTCGTCAATACGAGGTAACGGATAACGGTTCTTCACAGTAACCTTGTTGAGTTCGCGATAGTCCACGCACAGCCTTGATCGTCCATCCTTCTTCTTAACCAACAACACTGGAGCTCCCCACGGTGACACGCTCGGTCGTATGAATTGCTTTGACTCCAAGTGTTCGATCTGAGACTTCAGTTCCTTCATCTCGGCAGGAGACATCCTGTATGGCGCTTTGGAGATCGGTCCTGTTCCTGGAATCAGGTCGATGGAGAACTCGACCTCTCGCACTGGTGGTAACCCTGGCACGTCTTCGGGAAAAACGTCTTCAAAGTCACACACCACTGGTACATTCTTCACGCGTCGTCTATTTGGAAAACTTAGAGCTAGCGGATACATGTATTCCTAGTTCCTTCTTTCAAAGAAACTCCGTCGTTCGTGAGAAAGATAATTGGAGACTCAAGGTGCAGGAAAATTACACTTCTACGGGCACAGTCCAAGAGGACATGGTGGTGTGACAACCAATCCATCCCGAGGATGACATCTAAGCCCTTAAGAGGCAAACAAACCAAATTGACCACAAACTTTCTACTCTGAATAACCACTACACAATTAAGACATGCAGTGTTTGTGACTAAGGTTTTAGCAGCTGGGGTTGGAACTACCAATATGAGCAGTAAGCGATCACGATCAAGTTCAAATGGTTCACACAATCAGAAGAAATAAAGGAATGGGTTGCACCCGAATCAAAAAGAACGGATAAGGATTTACCCTCTATCTCACATTCACCTTGGATAAGATCTTCAACTCGTTCTGCTTCCTCGCCACTCATGCAGAAAACTCTGCCTTTAGCTATCTGACGCTTCCCTTTGGCCTTTGCCGCAAGCATTGTCGGTTCAGCTTTGGGTATGGGACAATCCTTGACAAAATGCCCTGGCTTCTTACAGTTGAAACACACCTCCTCCTTCTGAGTGCAGTTACTCGCATAATGTCCGGGCTTCTTACTCCTTCTACCTCGACACATCGATCAATCAGCTCTTGGAGGTTTCGGATCCTCAATGACACCACCGACTTCTGAATGTCAAATCTCAGACCTCGTTGGAACCTCTCGCTTAACCATCTCTGGTCAACTTCGATCCGCGAAATGGACTGAAATACCTCGCTTAGCGACTTCGAACTTGGCGCATACTCGGACAACTGTCGAGTTGCCTTCTTTACAATTGAAGAAATTCTTGCTCCTTCTCGGCTCGTGCGGTATCTGGGAAGTACTTGTCCAAGAACCTTTCACGGAAAAGCTCCAGGTCATCTCGCGGCGTTACGCTATAAATGTTTGCTTCACTCCTTTCCACCAATACTCTGCGTCTCCTAGCGGTAAGTAGGTGGCATAGTCGACCTTCACGTTGTTAAGACGTGGAGTGCCTCGAAGATCTTCTCGATCTCTTGCATCCAAAGATCGGCTTTATCCGGATTTGGCTCGCAGTAGAACTTCGGTGGATCATGCTTCCTAAAATGCGCGATCCTCTAGCTTGACATTTCGTTACGCTCGTTCTTTGTTCTTTGCAAGTTCTGGCGAGTTAACGCTGCCGTCTGTTGAGCCATCACGTTAGCTTTGTTGAGTTGCGGCGGTGATTCTTGAGCCATGGCTGCCGCCATCTCGGTCATAGCTTGAATTGCTCGTTCCATGTCGGCGTTCTCGATTACGGTGTCGTATCTCGACGAGGTGGCATTAGATTCCACAAAGTTCAAAACCTGTCGAGAATCTCACAACATGGATGTGTTAAAACACCTTTGCTTCAATCAAGAAGCAGTTCAAACAATTTCTCAAGCAATAAGTGCTTCACTTAATCAAGCGACAATTAACATAGTACAACTAGGTACCCGAGCACACATAACCCGACCACGGTGACCGGTCCAAATCTCCTATGCACGGCTCGGTCGAATCAAGCGCTCGATACCAACAATGTAACGACCCATTTAGGACCGCTACCGAGGCTCAATATACCGAGCTCGAGTTACCGAGCTCAACACACCGAGCTCAACTAAACCTGTATGAGATGTGTTTTAAAATGAAACTCTTGTGCCTTTTAAAAATGCGGTCTATTTTTTTATAAAACCGGCTCGTGCACATCGAGTAATTATGACTTTTGAAACATGGTGCAACTAAGACACAAGACTTAAATTCTAATAAAACATACATGCATAACATACATATATATATCACTCGAAATAATAATGTATACAAAATACTGAGTAGTAAATGTACAAAGAAAATACACCTAAGGTATAGCGACTTCAAAAGAGCAATCATACCACAGGGGTACTTAAGCGAACTCCCACGAAGGGTTTGCTCCAAAAGTAAGACCACCAGTCTACCCTGTAACGACAAAACATAACCGGCCCAAACTGGTCACGACCTCTGAACACAAAGAAAAACGAAGTACAGTCATCAGAAAAACAAACATCCAACAACATAATCAATCACGACAAATAGAGGTCGTCACTCGGGTCCTCGTCGAGCTCCTCCTCGGCATCATCTGCTGTCGAGTTCCCTGCACCCTCGACATCGCCTGGGTAACCGTCATGGATTGAAGGTACCACGGGAAAGGGTCAACTTCTCAACAAATCAATATAAACACGGCATAAAGAAATAAGCAACACAACAATGTATCTCAATCACCACACGTGACTCGACCATCTCACTCTAGACTCGACACAACTCGCAATCCATTTTCTCTCGACTCGACAATTTTTCCGGAATGCACACGCCGTACCGTATGTCGGAAAGTCCAGCCGAAGCCTTGGGATCCTCGCTCTCCCTAGGGGGGTCAACTCAGGGTCCCATAGCGTGGCGGCGTCTAGTCAATCTCCCGTAAACAAAGGGGACCTAGCACCCTTAGTTATCAGGGTCACGGCTCAAAGCGTCATACGACTCGCCTAGCTCTCTCACTCGATGATTAGCTCGCGCTGATCAAGGAGTGGCACATAAAAGTACTTGATCACATATCAAATAAAGAGAGCATGCTTAACATGAAGAAAACGCAATTCGACATTTAAGCAATAAAACATTCTGCATGAAGAAACGCAATTCGACAGCAATTCACAATTCACAACATATATTCAATCACATATCAAATACATGCAAAAACCCAATCATATCACAACATTCCAAGCTCGACACCAATCAAGGAGTCCATACAAAAATATAACAATAAAAATAAAGTCTTAATAATGTCTAAAAGTTGCCCTTACGCACAAAACATAAACAAGTCGAATATGAAGTGCCCTTACGCTAGCATACTATGAAAGTATTAATGTGAAGCGCCCTTACCGAACTCCAAGTTAATGCTGCTCGACAACGACCTCGACAAGTACCGTCCTCAATCGACCTCGACCGCGTGCGCTACCGATCGACCTCGACACGTCTGAGTTCTCGATCTGGATTCCGCTGCTTCCACGTCCTTGGATTCGCTTTCCCGTACACCTCGATTCGGAAATCACACGATCTCGGGAATCAGACTTCCTAAAACAAGCACAACTCAGTTCGATCTATGGGTTCTAATACACTTAGCTCTCATCCCAAACTTAACCACAACCCAGAAAATATAAAAACTCAAGAACTTAAATATATTTTTCCTCTAACACAAGGTTAGGGTTTTCGATCAAAAGTTCATGAAAAAGGTTATCTGATGCTACAACAGATAATCGACAACGACAACAACAAGAAGCAACAAACGAAAAACAAGAAATCGAAACAAACCAAAAAGGAAGGGTTTTTGGGCACTGCCGATTGCAGAAATCAGAGAAAGAAATTTGTTTCTGAGCCCAAATAATCGGTTAGAAAAGTAGGTAATATCATGAAGAAGAAAACCCATCAATATGAGATGATTTGGAAGCATAAAACTAGCTAAAAATGGAAGGAAGAAATGGCGCTAAATAGTAACATGAAGAAGAGAAAATCTGTTTTTCCATACCTCAGATGGTGGTCGAGATGGTGATTTATATGTCAAGGAGGTGATGAGGAACAAGATTGATGAAGAAAGCTTATGCAGAAGCTCGATGGAACTCAAGGTTTCTTCGATGGAGATTTTGGAGAAAAACAAGGAACTTCGAGGCGAAGGAAGGAAGAAGAAAGAAGAAAAGAAAGTGAGTATCCGAGGAACCGATCGTGGTATCTGTTGGTGAGGAAGGCGTTATCGTAACTCCAGCTATGAGATGCCAATCCCATCAATCATTCTACCCATCTAATCGCTACTCTCTCATGATTACCCTCTACTCTATAGGTCAGAGATCTAGACACGGCGACGAGACTGCACGCCGACAATATAATTATTACAAACAATATAATAATAACGCTGAATAACGTTCGTAAAGAATACGCGTTACCGTCTCGACACGATGTCGACTAGGGTGCTCGTGCAAGCGCACAAGGCTCTAACACGAGTTCGTGCACGCGGCCTCCTCAGTTCGACATGCGACCTCCTCAGCTCGGTACGCGACTTCATCAGCTCGACACGCGATCTCCTCAGCTCAGCAGCTAGTGCACGCAGTCTCCTCAGCTCGGCAAATGACCTCGGCACGCGATCTTGGCACGGGATCTCGACACAAGGTCTTGGTCGAGGTCTCGATACGAGATCTCGACGCGAGGTCTCGATCCGACGTCCTAATACGAGGTCGATCTCGTCCTCAGGTGTTACACACAACATACAAGCATACATGCATACACTTCATATAAAACATGCATCTCATACATCCAATCTCATAAAGCATACATGCATGTATCTTATACATTCAAAACATGTTAAACATATATCACATACGCATCATACGATATTTGGTTTTATGATCATGGCCTCCTAATATGCAAGAATTTAAATAACTAAAATATTACAATTCTTGACACACGAGCAAGCTTCTCAAGCTCCCACTGGTGTCTGCATATAGTGTTGTCCTTCTCCAACTCTTGAAGAAAATATATTTACTTAAATAAAATAAATAAGTGGCACGACTCGCAGGTCGTATTTAAATAAAATAAAATAAAATAAATCACGGCCTTGCAGGTCGTATTTACCCAAAAATAAATAACACCATAAACTAGGGCCATAACCATAAACCATGTGCTTAAAATATTTTATAACATACAATAATAATAAAACCTTTATTATTATTATTATTATTATTATTATTATTATTATTAAAATATTTTAAACATCCAAAATGCATACCATAAAGTAACACCTTGCACATGGACAAAGCAAAAGGAATGAAAATAGAAACGCACAGATCACTTCCATCGGCCATTAAAATTGGGTGAATTCTTACCTACCCCGGAAGAAAGTTGGGTATTGATACCCTTGAAATAAAAATAACTTAAAACTTAGGACCAGTTTGTTAGAGATTAAAAAAACTTTGATATAAAATAATTTAGTGATTATTTTTTGTTGTTGAGATTTCTAAGAAAAGCAAATGCTAATTTATGTTTGTTTACAATCATAAAAAGTTACTTTTTTTTTAAAATAAGTTATTTTTAACTTATTAAGATACAACCATATAAAATTGCTTTTTTCTAAAACAAAAATCATAAATAGACATAAAAAAATATTCAAGAAAGAATACTTATTTTAAAAAATTAATTTTTATATATATTTGAATATTGTAATAACTCAAAATTGTTCAAAATGGGATAAATTCAAAATGGGGGTAATTCAAAATGGGATAAAATAGCAATTCAAAATGGTTCAAAAAAATGATTTTTATGAGAATCTAGTGAAAATAACTTCTCACTTTAATTAGTTTTTAGATTATTTTCAAATTCTCATTTTTTAAAAGATGTAACAATCAGATGCAAAACTCTTAAAAGTGATTATTTTTGAAAAAAAAAGATTTTTTTACAAAAAAGCTATAACAAACGAGCTCTTAACTTCACTTAAAAATTAAATATAAAAAAAATTATATGGCATCAAATAATTGGACACTGGGTGTCATACCTAATAAAACTCTCGGGTATGGAAGTTGTCACCTTAAAATTGTTTCCATTTTCATGGTTTTATGAATTCAGAATTCACGAAGTGCAAAACTAATTCGCATTTCCAATATACCGAATTTTAAAATCAATTTGATCAGGCAATGGACCAATGAAAAGCAAACACTGCGCACAACAAACTTCCCTTGAAAGAACAGAGATCACAATCGGCGCTATGAAAAACCTATGCGAACAGAAAACAAAATCGCAGAACCAGGAACAGTGTAAACATGCCTCGGTGCTTATATATATCAACATCAACATATCAATGTCAATCAATATACATATTAAAATCAACGAAGGCAAACAAGCATGGATTCAAGCAATCAAACAGCCAACGCTCTGATACCACTGTTGAGTTTTCAAGAGGAATAATTTTAATTTTCATTATAGAAAAATCCTCTTGAGCGGAAAAAACCTTTTACCCATGGATCATGCATTGCTCATGAATCACAAATAACATGATAGTTTGTAGTGTTTACCTCTTGAAGCGTAGAGGAGATCGATCACCAACACCACGATCTTGTAGTGTCTCTACTCAGTCCACACGAACGGTAACTTCAGAATGCGTCTTGCTAGTTGGCGCAGCGGGGAAGGAGGCACAGAAAGGTCTAAGAAACGTTAGACTAGGGTTGGAGTGTTCAGCTTTTATACTCCCTTCCTTTCATTATGTTACCCTAATGGGCCTCACACAATATGAGCCAATTTCCTTCTTATTTAATTAAATAATTATTTAATTAAATAATCTGATTCCGATTAAACCGTTCTATCGTGTGACCCTATAGGTTCCCATTAAGTTGGCAATAATATTAAATATTATAAACAATGAGCAGCATCTAGCAATGCATCATTGCTACCCAATTAATCGAGGAAAAATCGGTGATCCGATTTTAACCTTACCGACCAAGATTCTTGTAAAGTCGATGTCCCTTCGTCCATGTGTCCTAATTGAACACGAGGCATAAATGTGTCATCCTCGTTAAGTCCAATCATACGTTCGCCGATACCTGGAATGGGCGTGTAATCACAAGCGGGCCCAATATCATATATTGACCCACTTCGCGTGGCCACACATATTTCACGTCTCACTCTATCGAGAGGCCCAAGACATTACTTACGTTATGTAGGAGGGACGAATCTCGTCTACATCACTCGCACCCTCAACATGATTCATTGAAGGCCCAATTACTATCTTTATGATCATCGCATTACGGATTGTGAATACATGCCTTGACAGGATGGTTTTGACGATTGACAAAAGGGAGCTTTGCAAATAGTCAACCGTGCAAAAGTGGAAAAAGAATACCAAGACGCAGCGTATCAAGAATGATAGTTTCTCAAGTCTTTGGGTTTTGGGTATTTATTTATTTTTATTAAGACTATTTGTAAGTAGTAATAAAAAGCTCTCAATTAAAATAAAATCACACACTCACAAAATGATTTTTATTCTAAAATTGATTTTATGATAATTTTTCTTAAATTATTTTTAGGCACAAAGTATTTTGAAAAATTCTTAAGTTGTGCTCAAAATATTGTTTGGAAAATATTAAGTTTTCTTTGGAAAATATTCTCCGTGTCGAGCAGTGATATTTTGACATGCAAGTCGTGTGCCGAGCTGAGGTCGCGTGCCGAACTGTGAGGAAGTCGCGTGCCGAGCTGAGGTCGCGTGCCGAATGCATAAACGGTGTTCGCGTAGGTGTCGCATAAATGATGTCTAAATATCATTTCTGAAATGAAATGAAATGAGGGAGATAAATATTTTATTTGTAATTTACAATTTTACCCCTACCCACAATGGTGTCCACCGTAAGTTGTCAAAATTGGGTGTCTGGGTAACATTTCAGTTTTTTTTTAAAAGAACTAGGGTATCATTTCTATCTCTTACGGAAACTTTTTTTACATAACTTTTTTGAGGAGTCTTCTTATTACACTCTACGATACACTCCTTTGAAGACACTATTAACTATTGGGCTACGTTACACTTTTTTTTCTTTTCCAAAATCAATCGTTGGGCGTCCTCTATCAACGGGGTGAAGAAAGGAAACGTCACACCGTCTAACTGGAATCAACAGTTGGGAAGAGGAGAGGTCGCGTATTTCTTTCAGTCCTGGGACTTATAAATACCCGCAACCCTATCTCTTGGTTTCTTTTGCTTTGCATTCGTTTTGACACCTTCATTCTCAGGCTTTCTTCTCCGGTTAATTCTAGAGCGTTGTTTCTCTTCCCGGTGGTTGCAGATACTTGCCGGTTCGACGATTTCATTTCTGGAGATTCATTCCTGGTGTTCGTGCTCGTTCCGTTTGCGAGAAATTTCTACTGTATACCCGGGTTTACAGGTAAATTTCTTCTCTTTTCTGCTTTCCCTTTCTACATCTTCGAAATGGGTAGCAACATTAGGTCCGTTTTGAGAGACCCGTCTTCGTTCCCTTCCATATCCGGCTTTTCTAGTTCTTTTTCTTCGGGTAGTCCTTCTAGGAGTCTAAATGATGATGATGACACCAATGGCGGTTGCTTATCGCCGACTGGCGGCTATGTTTCCGTGAATTCTGTGGAGGGAAATTCCTCCCCTATAACTTATTTCCCAGGACTTTTCGCCGAGGATCGTGAGGGTAAAAACGTGTCCCCTGTGGATCCGGTCGAAATTCAAAAACTTTCTGTAACATTAACGACTTTCTTCAATCGGACATTCACCGAGAGGGAAGTAGGAGAGTGGTTGATAGAGATAGATAAATATCGCCCTTTTTTTCATGACAGTGACTTGGCTAGATCGGATATGGGTAAGAAGTTACTTCAGAGGGATGATTTCGTTTTGCCCCCGAATGCGGAGGAGTTCGACTGGGTCGCAGAAGACGCTGTTTGCACCCGTTCTCTTTATTCATCAAAGGAAAATTTTGCCATTATGTCGAGATCTCTGGATGTCGCGGAAGGGGTCGGCAATTTCGACAACTGGAAAGTGTTTCGTCCCAGTTCTGATGCCCGAATTTGTTCAGAGTCTAACTGTATATTGATGTTCATGTATGAGGTTTTATTCAAGGATTTGGGATTTAGACTTCCCTTTTCTGACTTTGAAGTTTCGCTTCTTCACCATCTAGAGCTTGCTCCTTCGCAACTACATCCGAACGCTTGGGCGTTTATCCGAGGTTTCCAGTTCTTGTGCCCTTATTTGGGTATCGACCTCTTGTTGGAGACGTTCTTTGCCCTCTTTTCTCCATTGTGGACGGAGGTAGATAAGGCAGGACGCCAAGGTTGGGTGTCGCTGAAACAAAACGGGAAAGTTTTTGAACTGTTCTCGGAGTCCCACCGGGGATTCAAGTCGAAGTATTTCATTGTCGAGGCCATCAGTGAAGCGGCAATGAAGAATGTATGTGAGGTCGTGGAAGAGCTCAATGAGGATGGAGAAGTGGTGATCAGTTGGCATGAAAAGTTTCCACTCTGTTGGTGTAATAAACATTTTGACTTCAACAAAAGTGAGTTCACATTCAGCATTGATGAACTTGATGACAACGCCCGGTATGGTTTGAAACAGATTCGTAACTTTGTTGAGATGCTGAGACCTCGACATCGTGCGAATAAGAAAGGGGAACTGGTTGCTGAGAAGGGGTTTGTCGACACTCGTCGGCTCCTCAAGTGCAAGACCCAAGATGAGGCTGATGCATGTTTAGGTAAGCCTTGTGAAATTTGCTCGTTTGCATTTCCCCTCTTACCGTTCTAAATTTGTTATTTTGCAGATTCGATGGCGACATCGGCATTTTTGGCGAGCGTGAAGAGGAAGGGTTTGGCTGAGAAGACTCCTGTGGGTGGAGAGAGTTCTAGCCAAAGCGCAGCTGCTCGTATTCCGTCCTCCGTGGTGTCTCCTGCTCAGGGTGTCGGGGCTGAAGCCACCCCGAGTCGAGATCGAGCTGCTTCAGGCCGAACCTTAGCCGCCGAGGGGGTTACGGAGGGGAGTAAGCGAGCTTCTGTCCAAACTCGAGAGGAGCCTCTGGCGAAGAGAACAAAGAAATCTGTTCCTCCAGCCAAGACTCTGGCCCCAGTGTCGATTGGCAAAGCGGCGGGAAAATCTACCAAAGGAAAGGGGGTCGTGAAACCGCCCGGGGAGGTTCCGTCGGTCTGGTCGGAGACCGATCTTGTGGTTGCGGAGGATGTTGCGAAGCTTGTTCCTCCGTCTGACGAAGCTTTTTTCAACGAGCTCTCAGAAAGTGCAAAAGAAGATAAATTCTTCGAGAATCTGACTTACAAGCTGCGTGATATTGTCGTCACTAAGTGGATTTTTGAGAAGAATAAACACTTGGAAGTTGAGCTCGGCAGTCTCCGGGAAGGTAAGTCGGAGCTCGACAAGGAGGTTGAGTCTTTGAAAACGAAGGTTAAATATCTGGAAGGGATTGAAATCGATCTTCGTACCCAGTTGGGGTCGGCCAAGGCAGAGGTTACCAACTTGTCCCAGCAGGTCAAAACCCTTTCTTCGGATAAGGAAAAGTTGGTCGAGGAGCGGGGAAACCTCAAGAAGTCAGAGGAGAACTTGAATCTGGAGGTTTACGAGTATCGGCGCAAGGTAGAAGAGCTGAACTCGGAGGTCGACCTTCTTGCTAGGCAGAGTCAGGACTTCCTCGAACTTTCAGAGAAGGTGAAAAAGTTGGAGGAGGACAACTCAGCCATGGTGACCCTGATCGTTAAAGCTGGTGACGATCTTTTTGCCAACGCCATTGATCAGATTCGGGTCCTCAACCCAGGCCTTGTCTTTAACACCGTGGGAATGGCTCCCGAAGGAATTGTTGAAGGGAACAAGATCGTGGATGCGCAAACGAAAGAGGTGATTCTCGTTGGTCCCAACCCCGTTTCTGACGTACCTCCTCCTGGGGCGTCTGGCGTTGTCCCCTCTCCACCTCAGGAAGCTGTAATTCCTTCGACCTCGGAGGCAAATGTGTCTCGCGAGCCTTAGTTTTTAAGCTTGTAATTCCTTTGGTTTTGGATTTCCTCTTTTTGTAATCGGACAGAGATGTTTGCCTTATTTATTTACCTTATTTTCCTCTGAAAAACCCCTACTGAGAGGGTTTATCGCTTTTGTAAACGAGCTCGGGCGCTCGGGCACGAGTCTCGGTTGAAGGTGCTCGTGGCGCCGACACGAGGCTTTGTTGCTTGGCCTCCCCCAAGCCTTTCCGTCCAACGAGCTCGCGGCGCTCGGGCACGAGTCTCGGTTGAACGCGCTCGTGGCGCTTGGACACGAGACTTAGTTAAAGAAGCAAGTTCTTGAACTTTTGGTTTCATTTTATTGATCAACATTTGTAAGTTTCAGATACATATGGCACCAGCTATAGTACTTCTTCAACTTTGCGCGTTCCATGTTCTCGGAATCATTCGCCTTTCAACGTCTCGAGGGTGTACCCGTGCGATCTTCGCTATAACTCGGTATGGTCCTTCCCGGTTGGGTGCGGTTTCCGCCAGGAAGCGTTCTTCAACCCCACATCGACTTGTCGCATGGCGAGGTCATTGGGTGTAAATTCTGGGCACAACGCTACGGTTGTACCTTGCGGCGATTTTTTGTTTAACTTGATCTCGTTGAGTCTTTGCAAGTTCTCGGCATTAAATCGAGAAGGTCGAGTTCTTCTCTTGACCGATAGTTGTCGATGCTATGCTGGGGGTGTGAAGTTCTCCAGCTGAGTTCTCCAATCTCTACCGGAATGACTGCCTCGGTTCCGTATGAGACGAAATGGGGATTCTCCTGTCGTCGAGTGAGGAGTTGTGCGATTCGCCCACAGTACGCGGGGAAGCTCTTCTGCCCAGTTCCCCTTAGTTTCATCGAGCCTTCGCTTTAATCCTCGTAAGATGACCCTATTTGGGGCCTCGGCACCGCCATTAAATGCAGGGGTGCTCTCTCGATGTGAAGTGTTGTTTAATGTTCAGATCTTCCAAGGTTTTGGAAACCACGATGCAAAGCGTATTCCGTTGTCGATGCGACGACCGGGTATGCCAAATGTAACGACCGCTTCAGGACCGCTCGAGCTCAACACACCGAGCTCAACATAAACCTATATGAGATGTGTTTTAAAACAAAACTCTTGTGCCTTTTAAAAATACGATATATATATTTTTTTTATAAAACCAACTCGTGCACATCGAGTAATTCTGACTTTTGAAACATGGTGCAACTAAGACACAAGACTTAAATTCTAATAAAACATACATGCATAACATACATATATATATATCACTCGAAATAATAATGTATACAAAATCTTGGGTAGCGAAGTCTAAAGAAAATACACCTAAGGTATGTCGACTTCAAAAGAGCAATCATACCACTGGGGGTACTTCCAGAACTCCCACGGTTTGCTCCAAAAGTAAGACCACCCGATCTGCCACCTGTAGCAACAAAATATACCCGACCCAAGCGGTCACGACCTCGAACACAAAGAAAAACAAATGCAGTCCTCAGAAAAACAGACATCCAACAAACTAAGAATCACGGCAGATAGAGGTCGGCACTCGGGTCCTCGTCGAGCGCCTCCTCGGCATCATCTCTTGTCGAGTTCCTGCGCCCTCGACATCGCACGGGTAGCAGTCATGGATTGAAGGCACCACGGGAAAGGTCAACTTCTCAACAATACAAGATAAGCTCGACATAAAGAAATAAGCAACACAATAATATATCTCGATCACCACACGTGACTCGACCATCTCACTCTAGACTCGACACAACTCTTATTAGGAATATCGTCGAGTCCATCCCCAAACCGGCGTAATAGGTAAACGGCAGTCCATCCCCAAACCGAATTCCATACATTAATCGGCGAGTCCATCCCCAAACCGATAATGCTACAACGCCTAGCCAATCCACCATAAACAAAAGGGGACCTAGCACCCTCAGTTATCTGGGTCCGGCTCAAAAACGTCATACGACTTCCTAGCTCTCTCACTCGATGATTAGCTCGCCGCATGTCAAAGAGTAACACAACTTACTTGATCACATATCAAATAAAGAGAGCATGCTTAACATGAAGAAACGCAATTCGACATTTAAGCAATAAAACATTCTGCATGAAGAAACGCACTTCGACAGCAATACACCATTCACAACATATATTCAATCACATATCAAATACATGCAAAAACTCAATCATATCACAACATTCCAATCTCGACACCAATCAAGGAGTCCATACATAAATATAACAATAAAAATAAAGTCTTAATAATGTCTAAGAGTTGCCGCTTACGAACTCCAAGTAAATCTTTGCCGACAACGACCTCGACACGGTTGTCTTCAAATGAGCTCGACAACGACTTCGACACGCATCGATCCTCAATCGACCTCGACCGCGTATCCTTCTCGATCGACCTCGACACGCATCACGATTCTCGATCACGGATTCCGCGCTTCCACGTCCACCGGATTCGCTCTCCCGTACACCTTGATTGAAATCACTCGATCTCGGAATCGGACTTCCTAAAACAAACACAACTTCGATTCGATCTATGGGTTCTAATACACTTAGCTCTCTCTTCCCAAACTTAACCACAACCCGGAAAATATAAAACTCAAGAACTGAATATATTTTTCCTCTAACACAAAGTTAGGGATTTCGATCAAAAGTTCATGAAAAAGTTATCGATGCTTCAGCGGATAGATCGACAACAACATCAACGAAGCAACAAGCGAAAACAAGAAATCGAAATAAACCAAAAATGAAGAGTTTACGGCGCTGGATTGCGTAAATCGAGAGAAAGAAATTTGTTTTACAAGCCCGATTAATCGGTTAGAAAGATAAGTAATATTGTGAAGAAGAAAACCCATCAATTTGACATGATCTGGAAGCATAAAGCGGCTAAAAATGGAAGAAGAAATAGCGCTAAACAAAGAGTACGAGAGGAAAAGAAAGATCATTCTTCATACCTCAATGGTGATGGTCGAGCGAGGCGAGATATGGGTCGAGAAGATGATGATGAACAAGGTTGATGAAGAAAGCTTGTGCGAGAATCTCGATGGAACTCAAGGTTTAAATCGATGGAAGTTACGGAGAAAACAACGAAACTTCGAGGCGAGAAGGAAGGAAGAAGAAAGAAAGAAGAAAAGAAAGAATGAGTGTTTGAGGGAATCGGTCGTGGTATACATTTGGTGAGAGAAGGGTATAATCGTAACTCGGCTATAAGATGCCAATCCCATCAATCATCTACCCGTCTGTCGTTCCTCTCATAATTACTCTACCTGCACGCCGGTCAGCGGTCTAGACACCGCGGCGAGCGGTCAAGCCGACAATGTAATTATTACAAACAATATAATAATAACTTGAATAACGTTCGAAAGAATACGAGGTGTCATCTCGACACGATGTCGACTAGAGTGCTCGTGCAAGCGCACAAGGCTCTAACACGAGTTCGTGAACGCGGCCTCCTACATTTCGATGCGCGACTTCATCAACTCGACACCCGACCTCCTCATTTCGGCGGCTAGTGCACGCGCGATCTCCTCATTTCGGCAAATGACCTCGTGAAACGATCTTGTACGGGATCTCGACACAAGGTCTTGGTCGAGGTCTCGATCGTCGTCCTAATACGATGTCGATCTCGTCCTCAGGTGTTACAATCTCTCCCTCTAAAAAAAATTTCGTCCTCGAAATTGCAAATAAGATTCTTACCTCGGAAAAGTTGAGTCTTGAATCTTCATCTTCTCCTCGGCTCCCAGTCGCATCTCCCGTCTTACGATCCCACACAACTTTGACAAGTTGAATCTCTTTGTTCATATTGTTTGGCTTTCAGATCAGCGATTCTTCGGTAATGCTTCGAAAGATAGGTCGTCCTCGAGTTGAATCCCATCCGGTTCGATGACATGAGAGGGGTCGGAAATATACTTTCGTAACTGTGACACATGGAAGACGTCGTGGATGTTAGACAAGAATGGTGGCAAGGCAATCGATATGCTTTGGACCAATCTGACGAAGAATGCGGTAAGGTCCAATAAATTTAGGGGTAAGTTTCTTGGATTTGATCGCTCGACCAACTCGATGAGTGGGGGTGACTCGAAGAAATACATGTTCTCCTTCCTCGAACTCGAGTGGTCGGCGTCGTTGGTCCGCATAACTCTTGTCGACTTTGAGATGTTCGCATCCGATCTACGATCAAGCGGATCTTCTCGTGAGTCCGCTGGATCATATCACGGTCCTCTGACGATTCGCTCGCCGAATCCTGGTACCAACAAAGGCGTCGACATTTCCGTCCATACGGTAGCTTCAAAAGGTGCCATTCCAATACTCGCATGGAAAGCGTTATTGTAGGTGAACTCCACCAATGGTAAGGCGTCGTCCCAACTTCCTCGGTGATCTAACGCACAAGCTCGCAACAAATCTTCAAGTGATTGGATCGTTCTCTCGATCGGCCGTCGATCTGTGGATGATATGCCGAGCTAAGCACGAGCTCGGTTCCCATCGCTCCTTGCAATTCCCTCCAAAAATGAGGCGTGAACCGGATCTCGGTCCGACACGATCGAAGAGGGTATTCCATGAAGTCGTACTATCTCCGCGATGTAGATCTCGGTCGGCTTTTCCACGTTGTATGTCGACCTCCTTTGGCAAGAAATGAGCAGATTTGGTCAATCGGTCGACGATCACCCAAATCGAATCATTCTTCTTCTGCGTCTTCGGCAAACCTACAACGAAATCCATGGAAATATCTGTCCCATTTCCAAACCGATGCGTCGGCGATTGTAGCATTCCGCGGTCGTTGGTGCTCCACCTTCGCTTCGACACGCCAAACACGAGCTACGTGCTCGGCCACTTGCTTCTTCATTAGGACCACCAAAAATGCTTCTTCAAGTCTTGATACATCTTCGTAACTCCTGGGTGAATACTAAAGTTGCTCTTATGCGCCGTCGAGAATCAACTTCCTCATTTCGGATCGTTAGGTACGTACTCGGCCATTGCACCTCAAGATGTCGTCCGATTCAGGCGTGAAATTCTGTCGCCTTCCCTTGCGCTTATCAATCGAATCTTCTCTTGCGAGCTCGTCATTAACTTGCGGTCTCGGATCTCGTCCAACAACTGTTAGAGATGGTAAGCATACCAAATCTCGCCTTCCCGGTGAAACTTCGACACTCGACTTCAAATCTCGGAACTTCTCGAGCATCTCCAACTCCTTGATCATCATTACCGAGGTTAAGCGCTCTTCCTACTCAGCGCATGCTACTACGTTAGCCTTAGGGATGGTATTCCAACGTAAAGTCGTAGTCCTTGAGAAATTGCATCCATCTTGGCCGACGCATGTTGAGCTCTTTACGGTCGAACAGTACTTCAAGCTCTTGTGATCGTTGAAAGCGATGAAGTGCTCGTAAAGGTAGTGCCTCCATATCTTGACGCCAAAAACTCTGCTTTGCCGACTCGAGTCGTGAGTAGGGTAGTTCCTCTCGTGAATCTTAAGTCGTCTTGAAGCATACGCGACCACCTTCCGATGTTGCATCAAAGACGCATCCCAATCCCTGGTGTGACGCATCACAATACACCTCGAAAGGCTCTTGGGTTGAGGCAAAATCAGCATAAGCGCTGTCGTCAAAAGCTCCTTGATCGTTGAAAACCGGCCGCACTCCTCGGTCCAGGCAAAGGTTGATCCTTCCTCGTCGATCGTGTAAGAGGCGCGACAATCTTCGAGAAACCTTCAATGAATCTTCGGTAATAGCACGCTAAGCCGACAAAACTCTGATCTCGGTGTCGTCTTCGGTGTTCCCACGCTAACACCGCCTCAATCTTAGTTGGATCCACGGTATCCCTTCTTTGGAAATCACGTGACCAAGAAAATTCACCTCTTGAAGCCAAAATTCACACTTGAACGAGGTTGGCATAGAGTTGCTTATCTCGTAATATCTGCGATTACTCGACATAGGTGTTCTGCGTGCTCTTCTCGGTTCCTCGAGTAAATCAATATGTCGTCGATGAACACTACAACGAACTGATCCAAAAGCGAATGGAAAATCCTGTTCATGTAGTCCATAAACACGGTGGCGCATTCGTCACTCCAAGCGGCATCACCAAGTACTCGTGGTGACCGTATCTAGTCCTGAAAGCTGTTTTGGCGACATCTTCCTCCTTCACGCGAATCGATGGTAGCCCGACTTCAAGTCTATCTTGGAAAGATCGCCGCTCCACGAAGTTGATCCATCAAGTCGCCAATACGTGGTAACGGATAACGGTTCTTCACGGTAACCTTGTTGAGCTCGCGATAATCCACGCCAGTCTTGATCGTCCATCCTTCTTCTTAACCAACAACACCTGGAGCTCCCCACGGTGACACGCTCGGTCGTATGGTGCTTCGACTCCAAGTGTTCGATTTGGGACTTGACTCTTTCATCTCGGCGGGAGACATCTGTATGGCGCTTTGGAAATCGGTCTGTTCCTGGAATCAGTCGATGGAGAACTCGACCTCTCCCACTGGTGGTAACCCTGGCACGCGTCTTGAAAACGCCCTCAAAGTCACACACCACCGAACATTCTTCACGTCGATCTGTGGAAAACTTAGAACTAGCGGATACATGTATTCCCTAGTTCCTTCTTTCAAAGAAACTCCAATACGTTGCGAGAAAGATAATTGGAGACTCCAAGGTCTAGAAAAATTACAGTTTACGGGCACAGTCCAAAAGGACATGGTGGTGTGACAACCAATCCATCCCGAGGATGACATCTAAGCCAAGAGGCAAACAAACCAAATTGACCACAAACTTTCTACTACGAATAACCACTACACAATTAAGACATGCGATGCTTGTGACTAAGGTTTTAGCGGTGGGGTTGTAACTACTAATTTAAGCGAAAGCGATCCTGATCAAGTTCAAATGGTTCACACAATCGGAAGAAATAAAGGAATGGGTTGCACGAATCAAAAAAACGGATAAGGATTTACCCTCGATCTCACATTCACCTTGGATAAGATCTTCACTCGTTCGGCTTCTCGCCACTCATGCAGAAAACTCGCCTTTAGCCACTGACGCTTTCCTTTGGCGCTGCGCAAGCATAGTCGGTTCGACTTTAGGTGTAGGACAATCCTTGACAAAATGTCACGGCTTCTTACGGTTGAAACACACCTCCACCCTCCGAGTACGATTATTGGCGTAATGTCCCGTCTTTCCACAGCGAAACAAGTCACCTCGACACCGGTCTGTCCTCCGCTTCTCGGTACTGGGTCATCGGACGATATTGTCCCTGTTGTCGTTCCCCGAGGTCTGGTCGTAAGGCTTCTTCTGCGGTTGTTTTCCTTTCATTGCAAATCTACGCCCCGCACTCGGGGTCTCAGTCCGCCCGCAGTCTTCTTCTTGTGGCTTCTCACTTCTACCTCGACACGCGATCAATCAACTCTTGGAGGTTTGGATCCTCAGCGACACCATCGACTTACGAATGTCGAATCTCAATCCCCGTTGGAATCTCTCACTTAACCATCTGCGGTCAACTCGATCACGAAATGGGTGAAATACCTCGCCAACGACTCGAACTTGGCGCATACTCGGACAACTGTCGAGTTGCCTTCTTTACAATTGAAGAAATTCTTGCTCCTTCTCGGCTCGTGCAGTATCTGGGAAGTACTTGTCCAAGAACCTTTCACGAAAAAGCTCCCAGGTCATCTCGCGATGTTCTGCTATAAATGTTTGCTTCACTCCCCTCCACCAATACTCTGCGTCTCCTAGCAGTAAGTAGGTGGCATAGTCGACCTTCACGTTGTCCGGGCAATGGAGTGCCTCGAAGATCTTCTCGATCTCTTGCATCCAAAGATCAGCTTTATCCGGATTTGGCTCACCATAGAACCCGGTGGATCATGCTTCCTAAAGTGCGCTAATCCTCTCGCCCGGCATTTAAGTTACGCTCGTTCTTTGTTCTTTGCAAGTTCGCTGAGTTAACGACTGCCGTCTGTTGAGCCATCGCGTTAACTGTTGAGTTCTGGCGGTGATTATTGAGCCATGGCTGCCGCCATCTCGGCCATAGCTTGAATTACTCGTTCCATGTCGGCGTTCTCGGTTGCGGTGTCGTATTCCTCTGAGGTGGCATTAGATTCCACAAAGTTTAAAACCTGTCGAATCTCACAACAAGGATGTGTTAAAACACCTTTGCTTCAATCAAGAAACAGTTCAAACAATTTCTCAAGCAATAAGTGCTTCACTTAATCAAACAAAGAATCAACATAATACAACTAGGTACCCAACACATAACCCGACACGGTGACTACCCAAATTCCTATGCACACTTCGGTCAGAACCGAACCAGGCTCTGATACCAACAATGTAACGACCCGTTTCCGGACCGCTACCGAGCTCAATATACCGAGCTCGAGTTACCGAGCTCAACACACCGAGCTCAACATAAACCTATATGAGATGTGTTTTAAAAACAAAACTCTTGTGCCTTTTAAAAATACTATATATATTTTTTTTTTATAAAACCAACTCGTGCACATCAGAGTAATTCTGACTTTTGAAACATGGTGCAACTCACACACAAGTTTTAAATTCTAATAAAACATCCATGCTTAACATACATATATATATATCACTCGAAATAATAATGTATACAAAATCTTGGGTAGCGAAGTCTAAAGAAAATACACCTAAGGTATGTCGACTTCAAAAGAGCAATCATACCTGGGGTACTTTCCACAGACTCCCACGCATGGGCTGCTCCAAAAGTAAGACCACCAGTCTACCCTCAGCAACAAAATATACCCGACCCAAAGCGGTCACGACCTCGAACACAAAAGAAAAACAAGTACAGTCCTCAGAAAAACAAACATCCAACAAACAAACAATCACGACAGATAGAGGTCGTCACTCGGGTCCTCGTCGAGCTCCTCCTCGGCATCATCTATCGCCGAGTTCCTGCGCCCTCGACATCGCCTGGGTAACAGTCATGGATTGAAGGCACCACGGGAAAGGTCAACTTCTCAACAATACAAGATAAGCAGGACATAAAGAAATAAGCAACACAATAATATATCTCAATCACCACACGTGACTCGACCATCTCACTCTAGACTCGACACAACTCTTATTAGGAATATCGCCGAGTCCATCCCCAATCGACGTAATAGGTAAACGGCAGTCCATCCCCAAACCAAATTCCATACATTAATCGCCAGGTCCATCCCCAAACCGATAATGCTACAACGCTAGCCAATCCACCATAAACAAAAAGGGGACCTAGCACCCTCGCCATTATCTGGTCTGGCTCAAAAACGCGTCATACGACTTCCTAGCTCTCTCACTCGATGATTAGCTCGCGCATGTCAAAGAGTAACACAACTTACTTGATCACATATCAAATAAAGAGCATGCTTAACATGAAGAAACGCACTGACATTTAAGCAATAAAACATTCGCATGAAGAAACGCACTGACAAAGAATACACCATTCACAACATATATTCAATCACATATCAAATACATGCAAAAACTCAATCATATCACAACATTCCAATCTCGACACCAATCAAGGAGTCCATACATAAATATAACAATAAAATAAAGTCTTAATAATGTCTAAGAGTTGCCGCTTACCGAACTCCAAGTAAATCTTTGCCGACAACGACCTCGACAATTTGTCTTCAAATGAGCTCGACAACGACTTCGACACGCGTCACGTCCTCAATCGACCTCGACCGCGTATCCTTCTCGGTCGACCTCGACACGTCTGATTCTCGATCTGGATTCCGCTTCCACGTCCTCGGATTCGCTCTCCGTACACCTTGATTGAAATCACTCGATCTATGGAATCGGACTTCCTAAAACAAACACAACTCGATTCGATCTATGGGTTCTAATACACTTAGCTCTCTCTTCCCAAACTTAACCACAACCCGGAAAATATAAAACTCAAGAATCTGAATATATTTTTCCTCTAACACAAAGTTAGGGATTTTGATCAAAAGTTCATGAAAAAGTTATCGATGCTTCAGCGGATAGATCGACAACAACATCAACCCGGAAGCAACAAACGAAAACAAGAAATCGAAATAAACCAAAAATGAAGAGTTTAGGCACGCCGTTGCGTAAATCGAGAGAAAGAAATTTGTGTTACAAGCCCAATTAATCGTTTAGAAAGATAAGTAATATTGTGAAGAAGAAAACCCATCAATTTGACATGATCTGGAAGCATAAAACTCCCTAAAAATGGAAGAAGAAAGAGCGCTAAACGATGTACGGAGGAAAAGAAAGATACATTCTTCATACCTCAATGGTGATGGTGGACCAGGCGAGATATGGGTCGAGAAGATGATGATGAACAAGGTTGATGAAGAAAGCTTGTGCAGAATCTCGATGGAACTCAAGGTTTCGTCGATGGAAGTTACGGAGAAAACAACGAAACTCGAGGCGAGAAGGAAGGAAGAAGAAAGAAAGAAGAAAAGAAAGAATGAGTGTTTGAGGGAATCGGTCGTGGTATACAATTTGGTGAGAGAAGGGTATAATCGTAACTCCGGTATAAGATGCCAATCCCATCAATCATCTACCCGCCTAATCGTTCCTCTCATAATTACTCTCTACTGGCCAATCCGCCTAGACACGCGACGAGAACGGTCAAGCCGACAATGTAATTATTACAAACAATATAATAATAACGCTGAATAACGTTCGAAAGAATACGAGGTGTCATCTCGACACGATGTCGACTAGAGTGCTCGTGCAAACGCACAAGGCTCTAACACGAGTTCGTGAACGCGGCCTCCTCAGCTCGGTACGCGACTTCATCAACTCGACACCCGACCTCCTCAGCTCAGCAGCTAGTGCACGCAGTCTCCTCAGCTCGGCAAATGACCTCGGCAAACGATCTTGGCACGGGATCTCGACACAAGGTCTTGGTCGAGGTCTCGATACGTCGTCCTAATACGATGTCGATCTCGTCCTCAGGTGTTACACCAAACCTCGTCAGAATGTACCTTTTGAAGAACTTAATCAAATTCTTCGCAGTTATTTTTGCCAGCGCCTTTGCTTCTACCCACTTGGTGAAGTAGTTCATCGCAGCTGACTAAGTCTTTCACTTGTCCAGGAGACATTGGGAATGGCCCTAGAATGTCGATCCCCCACCAGGCGAACGGCCATGGAGCTGTCAGGGACGTTAATTCCGCAGGAGGAGCCAAATGGACATCACCGTGTCTCTGGCATTTATCGCACTTCTTGACGAACAACCTGGCATCTGCATGCATCGACGGCCAGTAGTAGCCAGCACGGAGGACTTTCTTTGCTAGGGAATGTCCTCCGAGGTGTTGCCTGCATTTACCTTCATAGGGGTGTGGAGTGTGAATACATGCCTTGACAAGATGGTTTTGATGATTGACAAAAGGGAGCTTTGCAAATAGTCAACCGTGCAAAAAGTGGAAAAGAATACCAAGACGCGTATCAAGAATGATTGTTTCTCAAGTCTTTGGGTTCTGGGTATTTATTTATTTTTATTAAGACAATTTGTAAGTAGTAATAAAAAGCTCTCAATTAAAATTAAATCACACACGTACAAAATATTTTGACATGCATATCTCGTGTCGGATGTCGAGCTGAGGAAGTCGCGTGTCTAGCTCTGAGTAAATCGGATGTCGAGCTGAGGAGGAAGTCGGATGTTGAGCTCGAGGAAGTCGTATGTCGAATCGAGGAGGAGGTCGGCGTGTCAAGCTTATGAGGTCGGCGCATCGAGGTCGCGTGATGAGCTCTTGTCGCGTCTGCGGTGATGATCCGTGGTCGAAATGATGAGGTCGCAGACGAGGTCGCCTGTCGAGCCGATGAGGTCGCTGCGGCCGAGTATGAGAACCGAGCTGATGAGGAGGTCGTATGCCGAGCTGTGTTCCGAAGTCGTGTGCCGAGGTCTTTTGCCGAGCTGTTCAGAGTTCGTATGCCGAGCTGTGTGCGAGGTCGTCTGCCGAGCTGTCTTCAGAGGTCGTATGCCGAGCCGTCTCCGTGTTTTCAAATTCTTCATATTCAATACGCAACGGACAAATTCCAACGGACAAATCAAAACGCAACAGACAAATTCCAACGGACAAATCAAAACGCAACGGGCAAATGCTGCAACGGACAAATCCTGCAACGGTCATTTCGACGCTCCTCCATTGCCTATATAAACACAGCTCGTGAGCTTTGTAAAAAAAAAACAACAACGCAGTGCTTAATTTTTGTGCCAAAAACTCTGTCAAATATTTTTCATCACTCACACTTATTTGAGCACAATTTTCTGAGAGTCTTTTTATTCTACAAAATTTGAGTTGTATTATTTGAGCTTCAATTTGTTATATCTGCACTATTGAGTGTATCTTTCTCGTCTCATTTTATTTGTGAAAATCATTTATTTTTGGGTAGGAATCCCAAGGTGTTCATAGAGAGGTGATATCTCTTGAACGTATTGCTCTGGTTTAGAGTTGTAAAGGTTTCTAGTGAACACGATTTAAAAGCTAGTGTCTTAGTGAAAATCCCATAGTGGTTTGCTTTGGGACGGGGCGTAGGCCACAGGGGGTGTTAGGTGGCGAACCTGGATAATTTGTTGTGTGCTTTTTTACTCCTTATCTCTCTACTTTTGATCAATTAAATTTCACGTACTTTATTTTATTGTTATTTATATCTTACTATTTACTTTATTTTTAACTCGTTTGCAATTTATTCTTCAAGTGATTTATCTATTTCACATTAATATTTCCATGACTCATAATTAGCACTTATTTCTCCAAAAGTTTTTGAAAGCACAGTTCACACACAATTCACCCCCTCTTGTGTTTGAAGTCAATTAGTAACAAGCGGCATCGAGCTAGAATCTTGTATAAAGGACTTAGTCTCAAGAGAATGACTTGAGCAATTACGAGGAACTTCCATGAGCAGACCCCATTTTTCAATGGTGAGGGGTATGGTTATTGGAAGGATAAAATGCAAATCTTTCTTGAGGGTGTTGATCTTGATATTTGGGATCTTTGTGGAAAATGGTCCATTTGTCCCCACTCAATCAATTAATGATGCGATGGTAGACAAACCAAGATCACTTTGGACCGAAGATGATAAGAAAAGGTCGATACAATTTGAAGGCTAAGAACATCATCACTACGCTTTAAGCTACGATGAGTTCTATAGGGTCTCAAATTGCAAGACTGCTAAAGAAATGTGGGACACCCTTCTATTGACCCATGAAGGTACTACCGAGGTCAAGAGGGCTCGAATGAACACATTAACCCATGAGTATGAGTTATTTAGGATGAAACCAAGTGAAAACATACAAGATATGCAAAAAAGGTTCATCCATATAATAAACCATCTCAGAGCTCTTGGGAAAGTCTTCAGTAATGAAGATTTGATTAACAAAGTTCTTAGATGTCTAAACAGGAATTGGCAACCCAAGGTCACTGCTATGTTGACAAGTGACTCCAAACACAAGAGGGGGGTGAATTGTGTGTGAACTGTGCTTTCAAAAACTTTTGGAGAAATAAGTGCTAATTATGAGTTGCGGAAATATTAATGTGAAATAGATAAATCACTTGAAGAATAAATTGCAAACGAGTTAAAAATAAAGTAAATAGTAAGATATAAATAACAATAAAATAAAGTCTGAGAAATTTAATTGGTGAAAAGTAGAGAGATAAGGAGTAAAAAAGCACACAACAAATTATCCAGGTTCGCCACCTAACACCCCCTGTGGCCTACGCCCCGTCCCCCAAAGCAAACCACTATGGGATTTTCACTAAGACACTAGCTTTTAAATCAGGTTCACTAGAACCTTTACAACTCTAAACTGAGCAATACGCTCAAGAGATATCACCTCTCTATGAACACCTTGGGATTCCTACCCAAAAATAAATGATTTTCACAAATAAAATGAGGCGAAAAAGATACACTCAATAGTGCGGATATAACAAATTGAAGCTCAAATAATACAACTCAAATTTTGTAGAATAAAAGACTCTCGAAAATTGTGCTCAAATAAGTGTGAGTGATGAAAAATATTTGATGAGTTTTTGGCACAAAAATTAAGCACTGCGTTGTTGTTTTTACACTCACGAGTTGTGTTTATATAGGCAATGGGTGAGCGTCGAAATGACCGTTGGAGCATTTGCCGTTGCGTTTTGATTTGTCCGTTGGAAGAAAAATCTGCCTGCTATGCGTTTTGAAATAAAGAAATTGAAAACATGGAGCGGCTCGGATACGACCTCGAAGGCGGCTCGGCAGGCGACCTCACGAAGGCGATTCGTGACGACCTCGCCATTACGGCTCGGCCAGACGACCTCGACACAGCTCGGCTCGGCAAAAGACCTCGGCACACAGCTCTGCATACGACCTCCTCATCAGCTCGGTCCTCATAGCTCGGTACGCGACCTCATCAGCTCGACAAGGATCATCAGCTCATCACGCGACCTCCTCCTCAGTTCGACATACGACTTCCTCAGAGCTCAACATCCGATTTCCTCAGAGCTCGACATCCGACTTCCTCAGCTCGACATCCGACACGAGATATGCATGTCAAAATATTTTGTGCGTGTGTGATTTAATTTTAATTGAGAGCTTTTTATTACTACTTACAAATTGTCTTAATAAAGATAAATAAATACCCAAAACCCAAAGACTTGAGAAACTATCATTTTTGATACGCGTCTTGGTATTCTTTTCCACTTTTTGCACGGTTGACTATTTGCAAAGCTCCCTTTTGTCAATCATCAAAATCATCCTGTCAAGGCATGTATTCACATGCTATAGCTGAATCTAGAGACTTATCTTCTATGACCTTGGCTACTTTGTTTGGAAAATTGCAGGAACATGAAATTGAACTAAATCGTCTCATGGAAAGCGAAGAAGCTGATAAGAAAAAGAAAGGGCTCGCCCTCAAAGCAAGCATTGAGAAGCGGCGATGACGAATGTGATTTCCTTGAAGATGAAAATAATGAGGAAAACATGAGTCTAATGGTTCGCAAATTCAAAAGGTTCATGAGACTCGAAACAAAGGTAAGTTCCCAAGCTCTCAAAGAAAAGTGATGAAACAACTTCTTTTAATCCTACCGCTACAAGTGTGGAAAGAAAGGTCACATAAAACCCGATTGTCCTCAAAACCAAGCGAGGAATGAGAAATTTGAAAAGAAACCACCAAAGGATTGAAGGGAAGAAGAGCTTACATTGCTTGGGATGATAATGATATGGATTTTTTTGATGAATCTGAAAATGAAGAGGGTCACCTTAGTCTAATGGCAAATCATGATGAAGATGAGGTAAATTTTATGATCCGACTCTTCTTTAACTTATGATGAATTACTTGCTTTGCTTGTGAAGAATTCAATAATGAACCGATTAAACTTGAAAAAATTGTTCTTTCTTCTAAGAAAACCCTCTCTTCTCTTGAATCAAAAATTGAAATTTTAAACAAAGAGATAGTGATTCTTAAAGAAAAACAAGTTCTTTGTGATTGAAACTTCTCCTCCCATATCTTGTGAAAATAAAAAGGATGAAGTTTTAAAATGCAATGAGTGTAGTGTTTTGAAAAATAAGGTTAAGGATTTAAATAACACTCTTGCAAAATTTACGATGGGAAGAGATAATCTAAACATTATGTTAGGAAACCAAAAAGGTACTTTTGGAAAAGCTGGTTTAGGTTATCATCCAAAAATTCATGAAAAATCTTTTAAACTCTTCAATCACAACAAACCCTCAAGTAGTCCTTTCATTAAATGCTTTCACTGTGGTAGACATGGCCACACTGCCTCTATTTGCAATATTAGAAAGAATAAAAATGTAGTTGGCAAAAAGATGTGGATTCCAAAGGGCACCTTGCCCAAGACTAACTCATATGGACCCAAGATGGTTTGGGTACCAAAGGTTAAAATATGATTTGTTGTTGTAGGTGTGCTTGAAAGCCAAGGACTTAAATTGGTATCTTGATAGCGTTGTTCAAAGCACATGACAGAGACAAAAGCAAGTTCTCCTCATTGGTACCTAAGAATAGTGGTTATGTCAGGTATGGTGACAACAAAGGTAAATTTCTTGGGATTGGTTCTATTGGTAAGAGTCCTAATCCCACTATTGAAAATGTTTTGTATGTGGATGGTTTGAAGCATAATTTGCTAAGCATTAGTCAACTTTGTGATAAAGGAAACAAAGTGGTTTTCGATTCTTCAAAATGCATGGTCATGGATTCTATAAATGAAAATGTTATTGTAATTGGACCTAGAATTGGAAATATCTATATGCTTGATTTAGATAAAATACCTTCAAATGATGCATGTTGTCTTATTAGTAAAGAGGATGAATCTTGGCTATGGCATAGGAGAATGGCTCATATTCACATGGATCATCTTAATAAGTTAGTTCGAAAGGACTTAGTAATTGGCTTACCAAAGCTTCGTTTTGAAAAAGATAAACTTTGTGATGCATGTCAAAGGAAAACAAGTAAAGGCATCTTTCAAATCTAAAAATATTGTTTCAACAAATCGGCCTTTACAACTTTTACATATGGATTTATTTGGCCCTTCTAGAACTAAAAGCTTTGGTGGCAATTACTATGCTCTTGTTATTGTGGATGACTATTCTCGCTATACATGGACTTTATTTATTTCTCACAAAAATGATGCTTTTAATGCTTTTGAAAACTTGCAAAGGTTATACAAAATGAGAAGGGACTTAACATTGCTTCCATTCAAGTGATCATGGTGGGAATTTGAGAATGAAGCATTTGAAGCATTTTGCACAGAAAATGGCATCGATCACAACTTTTACGCTCCAAGGACACCGCAACAAAATGGAGTGGTTGAAAGGAAAAATCGGTCTCTTGAAGAGCTAGCGAGGGCGATGCTCAATGAGACTAACCTTCCTAAGTACTTTTGGGCGGGGCCGTGTGAGCAAGCTTGCTATGTGATGAATCGAGTTCTTATAAGGCCGATCCTTAAACAAACACCGTATGAACTCTACAAAGGAAGGAAGCCCAACATTTCCACCTTCACGTTTTGGATGCAAGTGTTTTGTCCTAAACAATGGTAAGAATAACCTTGGAAAATTTGATGCGAAAGGCGATGAAGGTTTATTTCTTGGATATTCCACTTCTAGTAAAGCCTTTCGAATTTTTAATAAACGTGCTTTAAGCTGTTGAAGAATGCATTGCATGTTTCTTTTGATGAATCTAACCCCAAATCTTGATGAAGAAAGTGTTGATGATCTTGCAGAAGTGTTAGGAGATACCTATTTAGAGGAACAAGAGAGATCAAAAGTTCAAAAGGAGGATCAAGAGTCCTTGCCTCAACCCTCTCAAGAAATCTCTCACTTAAATCTTCCAAAGGAATGGAGAGTCTCAAAGAACCATCCTCTTGACAACATAATAGGTGATATCTCAAAAGGGGTAACGACTCGAAACTCTCTTAATCATGCATGTCATCATATGGCCTTTGTCTCTCAAATTGAACCAAATGACGTCAATGAAGCCATCTTTGATGAGCATTGGACCTTTGCTATGCAAGAGGAATTAAATCAATTTGAGAGAAATGATGTTTGGGAACTTGTCCCTAGGCCTAAAGATCACCTAGTCATTGGGACCAAATGGGTCTTTCGCAACAAGCTTGATGAAAGCGGTATCATTGTTAGAAATAAAGCTAGACTTGTTGCAAAGGCTATAATCAACAAGAGGGCATAGATTTCGATGAAACCTATGCACCCGTGGCTAGATTAGAAGCTATTCATGCTTGGCATTTGCATGCATCATGGATTTTAAACTTTTTCAAATGGATGTTAAGAGTGCATTTCTAAATGGTTTTATTCAAGAAGAAGTATATGTTGATTAACCCCGGTTTTGAAAATTTTGAATTTCCAAATCATGTTTTCAAATTGAAAAAGGCTTTATATGGTTTAAAACAAGCTCAGAGAGCTTGAGTACGAGAAGGTTGAGCAAATATTTACTTGAAAAAGGTTTTGAAAGAGGAAAAGTTGATACCACTCTTTTCATTAAACACAAAAATCATGACATTTTACTTGTTCAAATTTATGTTGACGATATCATCTTTGGTGCTACTAATGAGTCTTTGTGTGAAGATTTTTCCAAAATCATGCAAAGTGAGTTTGAAATGTCCATGATGGGGAGCTCAACTACTTCCTTGGTCTTCAAATCAAACAAACAAAAGAAGGAATTTTTATAAATCAATCCAAATATTGCAAGGAGTTGCTTAAAAGATTTGGAATGAGCAACGCCAAAGAAATCTCAACTCCCATGAGCACATCATGCTATCTTGACAAAGATGAAAGTGGTAAGTCGGTCGAAGTAAGTAAGTATAGAGGTATGATAGGATCTCTTCTCTATCTCACTGCTAGTCGTCCGGATATTATGTCTAGTGTTTGTATGTGTGCACGTTTTCAAGCAAATCCTAAGGAATCACATCTCTTAGCGGTAAAGCATCATGAGATATCTCATCGGCACACAAACTACCATGGGTTTATGGTACCCCAAAGGTGCCGATCGCACACTTATTGGGTACTCGGATTACGATTTTGCGGGTTGCAAAATGGACCGAAAAAGCACTAGTGGGACATGTCACTTACTTGGGAATGCCTTGGTTTCATGGCATAGTAAGAAACAAGCCCGGTGTGGCTTTGTCCCTTCTTGAAGCGGAATATGTTGCGGCGGTAGTTGTTGTACACAGATCATTTGGATGAAACAACGGTTGAATGATTATGGAATCAATCAAAACTGTTCCAATTAAGTGTGACAATACTAGTGCCATAAACCTCACGAAAAATCCGGTTTATCACTCCGGACCAAACACATAGAAATTAGGCACCATTTTATTAGAGATCATGTTCAAAAGGAGATTGTGTGATTGAGTTTGTGGAAACATCTAAACAACTCATGCAGATATTTTTACTAAACCTTTGCCTAAGGAAACTTTCTTTTTATTAGAACTGAATTGGGAATTTTAGACCAATCGGGCATTGAGTATTTACTGTGATTGCATTTTCTTTTTGAATAAATTCTAACTTGGCGTTTGAGTGTGCTAACGAGTTTATGCTGGTCTTTTCCCCTTCCATTTTCTTTAAGTGCGGAATAATGAGTGGGTGACGCATTTGTCTTATGCAACTAGCTAATCATGTCCAACTTGACTCATCTGTCACACACCAAGCTTGGTATCACGTAACTACCAAAATATGCTTGTTTAATCCTGAATATATGCCTTGCTTTATTTGTCTTTCCCACTTTTTGATGTTGCCAAAGGGGAGAGTTACATGAATGCATGATTCAGGAGTGATCTTTTAAGTATTGCCTATTGTGAGGGGGAGTTTTTCTAAATATTGTGCTTAAACTCTGATATCTTTTATTGAAAAACCATGCTTATATCTCATTGCTATATCATGATTATATTTTACTAATTCCCTTTTGAATGCATGATTCAGGGGGAGTGATCTTTTAAGTATTGCCTATTGTGAGGGGGAGTTTTTCTAAATATTGTGCTTAAACTCTGATATCTTTTATTGAAAAACCATGCTTATATCTCATTGCCATATCATGATTATATTTTACTAAATTCCCTCCATGAGATGTTTGTCATCATCAAAAAGGGGGAGCCTGTGAATACATGCCTTGACAGGATGGTTTTGATGATTGACAAAAGGGAGCTTTGCAAATAGTCAACCGTGCAAAAAGTGGAAAAGAATACCAAGACGCGTATCAAGAATGATTGTTTCTCAAGTCTTTGGGTTCTGGGTATTTATTTATCTTTATTAAGACAATTTGTAAGTAGTAATAAAAAGCTCTCAATTAAAATTAAATCACACACGCACAAAATATTTTGACATGCATATCTCGTGTCGGATGTCGAAATTTGAGGAAGTCGGATGTCGGTGAGGAGGAAGTCGCGTGTTGGTGAGGAAATCGGATGTCGGTGAGGAGGAGGTCGCGTGTCAAGTTTATGAGGTCGCTGCATCGAGGTCGGCGTGATGAGCTCTTGTCGCGTCTTGCGGTGATGATCCGTGGTCGGTGATGAGGTCGCGACGGAGGTCTCTGTCGAGTGATCGCGTCCGAGCTATGAACCGAGCCGTGGTTCAAGTCGTTTGCCGAGGTCTTTGGCGAGTTCGTCAGAGTTCAGATGCCGAGCCGTGTGGCGAGGTCGCCCGCCGAGCGGTCTTGAGGTCGTATGCCGAGCCGTCTCCGTGTTTTCAAATTCTTCATATTCAATACGCAACGGACAAATTCCAACGGACAAATCAAAACGCAACGGGCAAATGCTGCAACGGACAAATCCTGCAACGGTCATTTCGACGCTCCTCCATTGCCTATATAAACACAACTCGTGAGCTTTGTAAAAAAAAAAAAAAAAACAACAACGCAGTGCTTAATTTTTGTGTCAAAAACTCTGTCAAATATTTTTCATCACTCACACTTATTTGAGCACAATTTTCTGAGAGTCTTTTTATTCTACAAAATTTGAGTTGTATTATTTGAGCTTCAATTTGTTATATCTGCAATATTGAGTGTATCTTTCTCGTCTCATTTTATTTGTGAAAATCATTTATTTTTGGGTAGGAATCCCAAGGTGTTCATAGAGAGGTGATATCTCTTGAACGTATTGCTCTGGTTTAGAGTTGTAAAGGTTTCTAGCTGAACCTGATTTAAAAGCTAGTGTCTTAGTGAAAATCCCATAGTGGTTTGCTTTGGGGACAGGACGTAGGCCACAGGGGTGTTAGGTGGCCGAACCTGGATAATTTGTTGTGTGCTTTTTTACTCCTTATCTCTCTACTTTTCAGTCAATTAAATTTCTGTACTTTATTTTATTGTTATTTATATCTTTCTATTTACTTTATTTTTAACTCGTTTGCAATTTATTCTTCAAGTGATTTATCTATTTCACATTAATATTTCCGCAACTCATAATTAGCACTTATTTCTCCAAAAGTTTTTGAAAGCACAGTTCACACACAATTCACCCCCCTCTTGTGTTTGAAGTCAATTGGTAACATGGAGAACCCTCTTCGGTATAGAACACCGTCCACTCGTCGTCAGGGAGCTCGCCCCATTGAATGAACTTCTGGATGGGGGTCATCCAATTTTCTGGTGCACACCCCACATCGTCTATGCTGGCCTGCGAAATCGCAAAGCAGAACTTCGGGAGGATACCTGGTATCTCGTCGGAAGTGGCGTCATCCACCGAGGTTATGCTGGGCTTAGCGAGTGTTTCTTGTATCACGGATCGGTTGTTTCCCGAGTTTCTTGTGCTCGCGAGTTTAGACAGAATGTCAGCTCGGGCATTCTGTTCCCTCGGGATATGGGAGACCTCGACGGTCGAGAAATCGCTCATTTTCTTCTTTACCAAGGCGAGATACTTCTGGAGCAGTGGATCTTTAGCCTGGTATTCTCCATTGATCTGGGATACAACTAGTTGAGAGTCAGTTCTGAGTTTTACCTCTTCAGCCCCAAAATCTCGAGCTAGTGTGAGCCCTGCCAAACACGCTTGGTATTCAGCTTGGTTGTTGGATGTGGGGAACAAAAATCCCAGGGAGAACTCAACGATCAGCCCATCGTCGTTCTCGAGTATGACCAGCGCCCACGACCGCTGCGTTGGATGACGTCGACACGGACGATCCACTTGGAACATGGCTCTGCGGCCCCTAGAGTCATCTCGGCAATGAAATCTGCCAAACACTGGGCTTTGATGGCCTGTCTTGCTTCAAAAGTTACCCGAACTCGACAACTCAGCGACCACTTGATCATACGTCCCACGGTCGGACTGTGTAAGATCTGTTTGATCGGTTGGTCTGTCAGAACTACTATGGGATGCGCGAGGAAGTATTGTCTCAATCGTCGAGTGCGCGACAATTAGCGCAAGCGCGACCTTCTCGATCCTCTGGTATCTCGATTACGGGCCATGGAGCTTTGCTTACAAAGTACAGACCACGGCCGCCTTGTCGGTTCGGTTGGCGAGTGCGGCACTCACGGCCGTTGGCCACCGCCAAGTAAAGGTATAGGATCTCGCCAGTCTGGTCTTGTCAAGGCGGTGGTTACGACAGGATGCGTTTTATCCGTACCAAGGCTTCTTCGCACTCTGGAGACCATTCAAACTGAATTCCCTTTTTGAGCAGACGGAAAAAGGGTAATGCGTGTTGGGCTGATTTCGCAATAAACCTTGTCAGGGAAGCGAGCATGCCCGTGAGTTCTTTGGATGTTTTTCTTTGAAGGCGGTTCTTTGCATCTCGGTGGCATTTCGACATTTGTCGGGATTTGCTTCAATGCCTCTCGGTTAAATAGAAACCGAGAAATTTCCCAGGTCGCACTCCGAAAGTGCATTTCTCAGGATTGAGCCTCATATCGTTTCTTCGGACTTCTTTGAACACCTCTTCTAAGTCAAAAGTGTGGTCGACCTCTTTCTGAGTTTTCACGATCATGTCATCCATGTACACTTCGAGCATTCTTCCGACCGCTTCTAACACCTTATTCATCATTATTTGATGCGTGGCTCGGCGTTCTTGAGGCCGAAAGGCATTACTTTGTAGCAGCAATTACCTTTGTCCGTCATGAACGCGATCTTATCTTGGTCAGCGGTGTGCATAGGAATCTGGTTATAACCAGAATACGCATCCATGAACGACAACAATTGAAAACCAGAGGAATTATCAACCAATTTGTCGATATTGGGAAGGGGATAGGCGTCTTCGGGGCACGCCTTGTTAAGATCAGTGTAGTCAACACACATGCGCCATTTTCCATTAGATTTTTTAACAAGTACAACATTGGAAAGCCAAGTAGTATACTTAATCTCCTAATGAAATCGGCTTTAATCGGATCATCTATGCCTTGCTGCGGCTTGAGCTTTCTCGGGGAGCTTGTTTGCGGCGTGCTTTGCAACCCAAATGAGCCGGGTCCAGAGCGAGTTGATGTCACGCGACATCCGGGAGATACCTGGCATATCGCCAGATCAGCGAATAGATCGGCATTGGATTTGGGCATTGATCAGCTGTAGCTTAAGCGACTCGGGAGGCTCGGCTCGAAGTTTCACTTGTCTTTTGTCTTCTCCTAGTTGGACTCGGATGAACTCGCCGTCGGGTATTGGCCTTCGGATTCTTTAAGGGGCTCACGTGACTGACTCACATAGCGTTATCTTCATTGTTCGCATAACTTTGTCTTGAGACTCTTCTTCTTCCTCAGCCTCTTCTCACTGCCATGCCTCTCTTCTCACTGGCACGACGTTGATCTCGGATAAGCAGGAACCGAGCTGATTCGCCCCGGTTCGGTGAGCACACTAGAACTCGCCTCGAGACCGGCCCGTAACAATAGGCAAATGGTTAAACCTTCTAGTTGTACTACTAATCTACTATTACTGAAGGCAGAAACTTATTATGTACCAATCATTTAGCATAAGTGTTGTTAGTGAATGGTAAGTGTTGTTAGTGAATGGTTCCTAGTTTTCATCTTATGCAACTCTGTAAATCAAGTGTTGTCATCACTCAGCAATAGGTGCTGTTAGTGAATGTATCAATAACTTCAGAATTGCAGTTTTTGAATTAAATGGTGGCTTGACATCATGGAAAAGGTTCCATTGATGGCAATGACAAATTTGTCTAGCTTTGATATAGAATAACTTGTTCGCAACTCTTGGTAAGATCTATTCTACTGGGGAGTCACAATAATTGGAACACTATAATGACTGTAACAAAATAAAACACACCACATTAATGCTATTGATAACATGTATTTTGTAGTTTAAGCAGGGTTTAGTTTTGATAGCAATCACCAATCTGTCTAGCTTTGATATAGAAATAAAATGCTTAAAACTCCTGGTTTTATGAATCTCATTTAATAAATAAATAACTTGCTTACAACATATAAAGAAAATTGACATCACAAATGATTTGTTATTTCAACAACTTTATTACAAACAAGCCTATTCTATTATGTACAAGATGACTACTTCTCCAATGAACTAAAATTTTGACAATCATATCAACATAGAGACAAATCTTTCCGTCAAAGTGTAATATTTCAATCTCAAAAGGATAATATCAGCACTCTGTGTTTTTTGTTTGCATCCTCTTCCTTGTTTTGAAGTTCACACCGCTTTCATTTCAATGACTCTACGTTCTCCTCCGGCTTATAAACCTAGGCGGCTTGTGCTTTGATGCAACTGGACAAATGAGTTGCTATATCTCAGATTATTCCTGCCCATTGATCCGTCGTTTTGAAGACAGCAGTGGTTGAAATAAGATATGTATATGAGGGCTGTAACACCTGAGGACGAGATCGACATCGTATTAGGACGACGTATCGAGACCTCGACCAAGACCTTGTGTCGAGATCCCGTGACTAGATCGTTTGCCGAGATCATTTGTCGGTGATGAGACCACGTGCACTAGGCTCTTGGTGAGGAGGTCGGTGTCGAGTTGATGAAGTCGCGTCTGGCGATGAGGGCGTATGTCGGTGAGGAGACCGCGTTCACGAACTTCGTGTTAGAACCTTATGCGCTTGCACGAGCACTCTTGTCGACATCGTGGTCGAGATGACACCTCGTATTATTTGAGCGTTATTCAGCGTTATTATTATATTGTTTGTAATTATTACATTGCTCGGCTTGGGTTGTGAAACAGTAGAGGGTAATTATGAGAGGAGCGAGTTAACGGGTAGATGATTGATGGGATTGGCATCTTATAATTTGGAGTTACACGTTTATACCCCTTTCGCCACCGTATACCACGGCCGATTCCTCACACTCATTTCTCTTTTCTTCTTTCTTCTTCCTTCCTTCTCTTCGTGTTTCGTTGTTTTCTTCAAAAAATCTCCATCAGCGAAACCGTGAGTTCCATCGAGATCTGCACAAGCTTTCTTCATCAATTTTGTTCATCATCAACTTCGACCCATATCTAAATGCCTTTCGATCACCGTTGAGGTATGAAGAACAGATTTTTTTTTTCATCTGTGCTACTGTTTAGCGCTAATTCTTCTTCCATTTTTAACCAGTTTTATGCTTCCAAATCATGTCTAATTGATGGGTTTTCTTCTTCACAATATTACCTATCTTTCTAACCGATTAATTGGGCTTGTAAAACAAATTTCTTTCTCTCGATTTACGCAATCGGCGGTGCTCGAAACCTCCATTTTTGGTTCGTTTCGATTTCTGGTTTTTCGTTTGTTGCTTCTGGTTATTGTTGTTGTCGATCTATCTGTTGAAGCATCAGATAACTTTTTCGTGAAATTTTGATCGAAATCCCTAACTTTGTGTTAGAGGAAAAATATATTTCAGTTCTGAGTTTTATATTTTTCTGGGTTATGGTTGAGTTTGGGGAAGAGAGAGTTAGATGTATTGGAACCCATAGATCGATCTAAGTTGTGTTTGTTTTAGGATGTCCGATTCAGAGATCGAGTGATTTCAGAATCGAGGGTACGGAAAGCGAATCCAAGGACGCTAAGCAAAGCAGAATCCAGATCGGTATCGTGACGCGTGTCTAGGTCGACTGAGAAGCGTACGTGTCGAAGTCGTTGTCGAGCTCGTTGAAGACAGCCGTGTCGAGATCGAGTAAGAGAAGTCGTTGTCGAGCTCTTTGAAGACAGCTGTGTCGAAGTCGTTGTCGAGCAGCATTAACTTGGAGTTCGGTAAGGGCGCTTCACATTAATATGTTCATAGTATGTAAGGGCAACTCCTAGATATCTCTAAGGCTTTATTTTATAAGTCCTTAAATAAGGGCATTTCATATTCTACGTGGTTATGTTATTGTGTATGGATTTCCTGATTTGTGTCGAGCTGAAATGTTGTGATATGATTGAGTTTTTGCATGTATTTAATATGTGATTGAATATATGTTGTGAATTGTGTATTGCATGTTGAATTGCGTTTCTTCATGTCGAGCTTGCTCTTTTATTTGACATGCGGTTGAATATCTTGTGTTTAACTCTTTGAATATCGTATGCGGCGAATTGTTCATCGAGTGAGCGAGCTAGGTGAGTCGTATGACGTTTTTGAGCCGTGACCCGGATAAGCGAGGGTGCTAGGTCCCTTTTTGTTTACGGGAGATCGACCAGACGCCGCCACGCTTACGGACCTCGAGTTGACCGCCTCAGGGAGAGCGAGGATCCCAAGGCTTAATTTGGACTTTCCGACATCTGATGCGGCGTGTGCATTAGGAAAAATTGTCGAGTCAAGAGAAAATGGATTTGCGAGTTGTGTCGAGTTTAGAGTGAGATGGTCGAGTCACGTCGATGAATGTTATACTTTCTTTGTTTGCTTATATTTTTATGTCGAGCTTATCTTGAATTGTTGAGAAGTTGACCACTTTCCGTGGTGCCTTCAATCCATAGCGGTTACCCGAGCGATGTCGAGCGCGCAGTAACTCGGCGATAGATGATGCAGGAGGAGCTCGGCGAGGTCCCGAGTGACGTCCTCTATCTGTCGTGATTGTTTATTTGTTGGATGGTTGTTTTTCTGAGGACTGTACTTGTTTTTCTTTTGTGTTCGAGGTCGTGACGATTTAGGCGATGTTGTTTTGTTGCTCTGAGGTAGGCGGTGGTCTTACTTTTGGAGCGACCCCTGCGTGGGAAGTCTGGGAAGTACCCCAGGGTATGATTGCTCTTTTGAAGTTGTCGTACCTTAGGTGTATTTTCTTTGCACATTTGCTACTCTGTATTTTGTATACATTATTATTTCGAGTGATATATATATACATATGTATGTTATGCATGTATGTTTTATTTGAATTTAAGTCTTGTGTCTTAGTTACACCATGTTTCGAAAAGCTGTAATTACTCTGATGTGCACGAGTTGGTTTTATAAAAAAAAAATATATCGTATTTTTAAAAGGCACAAGAGTTTTGTTTTTAAAACACATCTCATATAGGTTTATGTTGAGCTTGGTGTGTTGAGCTCGGTAACTCGAGCTCGGTATATTGAGCTTCGGTGGCGGTCGAAGCGGTCGTTACCTTGTTAGTATCAGGCTTGATTCGGTTACGTAGCCAGTGTGCATAAAATTTGGGTAGTCACTATGTCGGGTTATGTGTGTTGGGTACCTAGTTGTATTATGTTGATTCTTTGTTTGATTAAGTGAAGCACTTATTGCTTGAGAAATTGTTTGAGCTGTTTCTTGATTGAAGCGGTGTGTTTTAACACATCCTTGTTGTGAGATTGACGGGGGTTTTGAACTTTGTGGAATCTAATGCCACCTCGTAGGAATCGACATCCGCAACCGAGAACGTCGACATGGAGCGAGCTATTCAAGCTATGGCCGAGATGGCGGCGACCATGGCTCAACAATCATTCTGCTGACTCAGCCAGGCTAACGCGATGGCTCAACAGGCGGCGATGTTAACTCGGCGAACTGCGGCCAGCGACAGCGAAGCGAGCGAAATCTTTGGCGAGAGGATTAGCGGACCGAGGAAGCATGATCCAGAAGTTCTACGGTGAGCCAAATCCGGATAAAGGCGATCTTTGGATGCAAGAGATCGAGAAGATCTTTGAGGCACTTCATTGCGGGACAGCGTGAAGGTCGACTATGCCACCTACTTACCGCTAGAGACGCGAGTATTGGTGGAGAGGAGTGAAGCAAGCGTTTATAGCGAAACATCGCGAGATGACACGGGAGCTTTTTCGTGAAAGGTTTTTGGACAAATACTTCCGGATCTTGCACGAGCCGAGAAGGAGCGAGAATTTCTTCAAGCTGCGGCAAAGCTGACTTCGGCGGTGTCAGAGTATGCGGCCAAGTTCGAATCGTTGGCGAGGTATTTCATCCATTTCGTGACCGAAGTTGACCAGAGATGGTTGAGTGAGAGATTCCAAGCGAGGATTGAGATTCGACATTGAAGTCGATGGTGTCGTTGAGGATCGAAATCTCCAAGAAGGCGATTGATCGATGTGTCGAGGTAGAAGGAGTGAGAACCCTGAAGAAGGCTGTGGGCGGGCCGGTGAGACCCAGAGTGCGGGCGAGATTTGCACGAAAGGGAAACCACCGCGAAGAAGGCCTTACGACCGACCCTCGGGGAGCGACAACAGGGGACGATGTCGTCGATGACCCAATCTGCAGGAGTGGAGGTCGGACCGGTGTCGAGGTGATTTGCTACCGATGTGGAAAGCGGGACATTACGCGAGTAATCGTACTCGAAGGAGGAGGTGTGTTTCAACCTGCAAGAAGCCAGGGCATTTTGCTAAGGATTGTCCTACACCTAAAGCTGAACCGACTATGCTTGCGGCAAAGGCCAAAGGAAAGCGTCAGTGGCTAAAGGCGAGTTTTCTGCATGAGTGGCGAGGAAGGCGAGCAGTGATGATCTTATCCAAGGTGAATGTGAGATCGAGGGTAAATCCTTATCCGTTCTTTTTAATTCGGTGCAACCCGTTCCTTTATTTCTTCGATTGTGTGAACCATTTGAACTTATTTGTGGCTTTACTGTTTAAATTAGTAGTTCTGACCCAATTGCTAAAACCTTAGTCACTGAAACCTTTGCATGTCTTAATTGTGTAGTGATTATTGAGTAGAAAGTTTGTGGTCAATTTGGTTTGTTTGCCTCTTAAGGGCTTAGATGTTATCCTCGGGATGGATTGGTTGTCACACCACCATGTCCTTTTGGGTGTGCGTAAAGCGTAATTTTCAGGACCTTGGAGTCTCGATTATCTTTACGCCGAGCGTATTGGAGTTTCTTTGAAAAGAAGGAACTAGGGAATACATGTATCTAGCTAGTTCGGAAGTTTTCCAGCGGTCGGCGTGAAGAATGTTCGGTGGTGTGTGACTTTGAGGGCGTTTTCAGAAGGCGTGCGGGATTACCACCAAGATAGAGGTCGAAGTTCTCCATCGACCCGATTCCGAGGAACAGGGCCGATTTCCAAAGCGCCATACGGGATGTCTCTGCCGAGATGAAAGAGTGAAGTCCCGGATCGAACACTGGAGTCGAAGCGATTCATACGACCGAGCGTGTCAGTGGGGAGCTCCGGTGTTGTTGGTTAAGAAGAAGGATGGACGATCAAGGTGTGCGTGGACTATCGCGAGCTCAACAAGGTTACCGTGAAGAACCGTTATCCGTTACCACGCGTATTGGCGACTGATGGACCAACTTCGTGGAGCGGCGATCTTTCCAAGATAGACTTGAAGTCGGGCTACCATCAGTTCGCGTGAAGGAGGAAGATGTCGCCAAAGCGACTTCCAGGACTAGATACGGTCACTACGAGTACTTGGTGATGCCGTTTGGGTGACGAATGCGCCGGGTGTGTTTATGGACTACATGAACAGGATTTTCCATTCGTTTTTGGATCGATTCGTTGTAGTGTTCATCGGCGACATATTGATTTACTCGAGGAACCGAGAAGAACACGCAGAACACCTATGTCGAGTACTATAGATATTACGAGATAAGCAACTCTATGCCAACCTGTCGAAGTGTGAATTTTGGCTTGAAGAGGTGAATTTTCTTGGTCACGTAATTTCCAGGAGAAGGGATATTGTGGATCCAACTAAGATTGGCGGTGATAGCATGGGAACGACCTAAGGCGATTCTGAGATCAGAGTTTTGTCGGCTTAGCGGGCTATGCAGAAGATTCATTGAAGGTTTCTCGAAGATTGTCGCGCCTCTTTACGATTGACGAGGAAGGATCAACCTTTTGCTTGACCGAGGAGTGTGAAGCCGATTTTCAACGGCCGAAGGAGCTTTTGACGGCGGCGCTGTCGATTTTGCCTCAACGGAAGAGCCTTCGAGGTGTATTGTGATGCGTCACACCAGGATTGGGATGCGTCTTTGACGCAACATCGGAAGGTGGTCGCGTATGCTTCAAGACGACTTAAGATTCACGAGAGGAACTACCCTACTCACGACTTGGAGCCGGGCCCGATAGTTTTTGCGCTGAAGATATGGAGACACTACCTTTACGGGAGCACTCTTATTGTTTTCAGCGATCACAAGAGCTTGAAGTACCTGTTCGACCAGAAAGAACTCAACATGCGTCAACGTAGATGGACAGAATTTCTCAAGGACTACGACTTTACGTTGGAATACCATCCCGGTAAGGCTAACGTAGTAGCAGATGCATTGAGCAGGAAGAGCGTTTTAACCTCGGTAATGATGATCAAGGAGTTGGAGATGCTCGAGAAGTTCCGAGACTTGAAGTTGAGTGTCGAAGTTTCACCGGGAAGGCGAGATTTGGTATGCTTACTATTTCTAACAGATTGTTGGGCGAGATCCGAGACCAGCAAGTTCATGACGAGCTTCTCGCAAGAGAAGATCTGGGGCCGATAAGCGCAAGCGGAAGCGCGACAGAATTTGGTCGGAGCGACGACATCTTGAGGTGCAATGGCCGAGTGTGCGTGCCTAACGATCCGTGAGGAAGTTGATTCTCGACGAAGCGCATAAGAGCAACTTTAGTATTCATCCAGAGTTACGAAGATGTATCAAGACTTGAAGAAGCATTTTTGGTGGTCGGAATGAAGAAGCAAGTGGCCGAGCACGTAGCTTCATGTTTAACGTGTCGAAGCGAAGGTGGAGCACCAACGACTGCGGGAATGCTCTGATAATCAGCGTACCGGTATGGAAATGGGACGGTATTTCCATGGATTTCGTTGTAGGTTTGCGAAAGACGCGAGAAGAAGAATGATTCGATTTGGGTGATCGTCGGCCGATTGACCAAATCGCTCATTCTTGCCGCGAGGTCGACATACAACGTAGAAAAGGCTGACCGAGATCTACATCGCGGAGATAGTACGACTTCATGGAATACCCTCTTCGATCGTGTCGGACCGAGATCCGAAGTTCACGTCTCATTTTGGAGGGAATTGCAAGGAGCGATGGGAACCAGAGCTCCAGGCTTAGCTCGGCATATCATCCACTGCATCGGCGGCCGACCGAGAGAACGATCCAATCGCTTGAAGATTTGTTGCGAGCTTATGCGTTAGATCACCGAGGAAGTTGGGACGACGCCTTACCATTGGTGGAGTTCACCTACAATAACAGCTTCCATGCGAGTATTGGGATGGCACCTTTGAAGCGCCAGATGGGCGGAAATGTCGACGCCTCTTTGTTGGTACCAGGGCGGCGAATGAATCGTCAGAGGACCAGATATGATCCAAACAGACTACCGGAGAAGATCCGTTTGATCGAGAGATCGGATGCGAACATCTCAAAGTCGACGGAGAAGAGTTATGCAGACCAATGACGTCGACCACTCGAGTTCGAGGAAGGAGAACATGTATTTCTTAGAGTCACCCCCACTTCTGGAGTTGGTCGAGCGATCAAATCCAAGAAACTTACCCCTAAATTCATTGGACCTTACCGATTCTTCGTCGTATTGGTCGATGGCATATCGATTGCCTTACCCCATTTTTGTCGAACATCCACGACGTCTTCCACGCCTCACAATTGCGGAAGTATGTTTCCGACCCTTCTCATGTCATCGAACGGATGTGATTCAACCGGGCGACCTATCTTTTGAAGCGTCACACCAGAAGGATCGTTGATCGGAAAGCCAAACAGCTATGAACAAAGAGATCCAACTTGTCAAAGTTGTGTGGGATCGAAGGCGGAGATGCGACTTGGGAGCTGGAGGAGAAGATGAAGACTCAAGACTCGAACTTTTCTGAGGTAAGAATCTTATTTGCAATTTCGAGGACGAAATTTTTTTTTTAGAGGGAGAGATTGTAACACCTGAGGACGAGATCGACATCGGATTAGACGACGATCGAGACCTCGACCAAGACCTTGTGTCGAGATCCCGTGACTAGATCGTTGGCCGAGATCATTTGTCGGTGATGAGACCAATGCACTAGCCGGGCCGAAATGAGGAGGTCGGGTGTCGAGTTGATGAAGTCGCTGCATCGAAATGATGAGGGCGTATGTCGGTGAGAGACCGCGTTCACGAACTCGTGTTAGAACCTTGTACGCTTGCACGAGCACTCTTGTCGACATCGTGGTCGAGATGACACCTCGTATTATTTCGAACGTTATTCAGCGTTATTATTATATTGTTTGTAATTATTACATTGTCGCTTGCCGCTGGCCGAAACAGTAGAGGGTAATTATGAGAGGAACGAGTTAACGGGTAGATGATTGATGGGATTGGCATCTTATAGTGGAGTTACGCTTTATACCCTTTCTCGCCACCGTTGTATACCACGGCCAGATTCCACTCACACTCATTTCTCTTCTTCTTTCTTCTTCCTTCCTTCTCCTCTGTGTTTTGTTGTTTTCTTCAAAAAAATCTCCATCGACGAAACCGTGAGTTCCATCGAGATTCCCGCACAAGCTTTCTTCATCAATTTTGTTCATCATCAACTTCGACCCATATCTCGCCTCGCCGATCACCGTTGAGGTATGAAGAGCAGATTTTTCTTTTCATCTGTTATCTTGTTTAGCGCTAATTCTTCTTCCATTTTTAACCAGTTTTATGCTTCCAAATCATGTCTAATTGATGGGTTTTCTTCTTCACAATATTACCTATCTTTCTAACCGATTAATTGGGCTTGTAAAACAAATTTCTTTCTCTGATTTCTGCAATCGGCAGTGCTCAGAAACCTCCATTTTTGGTTCGTTTCGATTTCTGGTTTTTCGTTTGTTGCTTCTGGTTATTGTTGTTGTCGATCTATCTGTTGAAGCATCAGATAACTTTTTCGTGAAATTTTGATCGAAATCCCTAACTTTGTGTTAGAGGAAAAATATATTTCAGTTCTGAGTTTTATATTTTTCTGGGTTATGGTTGAGTTTGGGGAAGAGAGAGTTAGATGTATTGGAACCCATAGATCGATCTAAGTTGTGTTTGTTTTAGGAAGTCTGATTCCCAAGATCGAGTGATTTCCGAATCGAGGGTACGGGAAAGCGAATCCAAGGACGCGGAAGCAGCAGAATCCAGATCGAGGGTCATGCGTGTCAGGTCGACCGAGAAGCGACGTGTCGAAGTCGTTGTCGAGCTCGTTGAAGGCGGTAGTGTCGAGATCGAGTAAGAGAAGTCGTTGTCGAGCTCTTTGAAGACAAATGTGTCGAAGTCGTTGTCGGCGGCGATTAACTTGGAGTTCGGTAAGCGCTTCACATTAATATGTTCATAGTATGTAAGGCAACTCCTAGATATCTCTAAGGCTTTATTTTATAAGTCCTTAAATAAGGGCATTTCATATTCTACGTGGTTATGTTATTGTGTATGGATTTCTGATTTGTGTCGGTTTGAAATGTTGTGGATATGATTGAGTTTTTGCATGTATTTAATATGTGATTGAATATATGTTGTGAATTGTGTATTGCATGTTGAATTGCGTTTCTTCATGTCGAGCTTGCTCTTTTATTTGACATGCGGTTGAATATCTTGGGTTTAACTCTTTGAATATCGGATGCGGCGAATTGTGCATCGAGCGGCCGAGCTAGGTGAGTCGTATGACGTTTTGAGCCGTGGACGGATAATCGAGGGTGCTAGGTCCCCTTTTTGTTTACGGGAGATTGACTAGACGCCGCCACGCTCACGGGACCTGAGTTGATCGGCCCTAGGGAGAGCGAGGATCCCGAGGCTTAGCTGGACTTTCCGACATACCTGACGGCGTGTGCATTCCAGGAAAATTGTCAGTCGAGAGAAAATGGATTTGCGAGTTGTGTCGAGTTTAGAGTGAGATGGTCGAGTCACGTCGGTGAATGTTATACTTTCTTTGTTTGCTTATATTTTTATGTCGAGCTTATCTTGAATTGTTGAGAAGTTGACTCTTTCCGTGGTGCCTTCAATCCATGACGGTTACCCAGGCGATGTCGGCGCAGTAACTCGGCGATAGATGATGCCGAGGAGGAGCTCGACGAGGACCGGTGACGACCTTATCTGTCGTGATTGTTTATTTGTTGGATGTTTGTTTTTCCGAGGAGTGCACTTGTTTTTCTTTTGTGTTCGAGGTCGTGACGATTTGGGCGATGTTGTTTTGTTGCTCTACAGGTAGGTGGTGGTCTTACTTTTGGAGCAGCCCCCTGCGTGGGAGTCTGCCGGAAGTACCCCCAGGGTATGATTGCTCTTTTGAAGTTGTCGTACCTTAGGTGTATTTTCTTTGCACATTTGCTACTCTGTATTTTGTATACATTATTATTTCGAGTGATATATATATACATATGTATGTTATGCATGTATGTTTTATTTGAATTTAAGTCTTGTGTCTTAGTTGCACCATGTTTCGAAAAGCTGTAATTACTCTGATGTGCACGAGTTGGTTTTATAAAAAAAAAATATATCGTATTTTTAAAAGGCACAAGAGTTTTGTTTTTAAAACACATCTCATATAGGTTTATGTTGAGCTTGGTGTGTTGAGCTCGGTAACTCGAGCTCGGTATATTGAGCTCGGTAGCGGTCCGGAAACGGGTCGTTACACTGTTGGTATCAGAGCAGTTCGGTTCTGACCGAGCTGTGCATAGGAATTTGGACTGGTCACTATGTCGGGTTATGTGTGTTGGGTACCTAGTTGTATTATGTTGATTGCTGTTTGATTAAGTGAAGCACTTATTGCTTGAGAAATTGTTTGAACTGTTTCTTGATTGAAGCAGTGTGTTTTAACACATCCTTGTTGTGAGATTCGACGGGGTTTTGAACTTTGTGGAATCTAATGCCACCTCGTAGGAATACGACATCCGCAACCGAGAACGTCGACATGGAACGAGCTATTCAAGCTATGGCCGAGATGGCGGCAGCCATGGCTCAACAATCACCGCCGAACTCAACAGGCTAACGCGATGGCTCAACAGACGGCGGCGTTAACTCGCCAGAACTTGCAGCAAAGAACGAAGCGAAACGAAATGCTTTGAAGCGAGAGGATTGGCGGACTTCAGGAAGCATGATCCACCAGAAGTTCTACGGTGAGCCAAATCCGGATAAAGTCGATCTTTGGATGCAAGAGATCGAGAAGATCTTTGAGGCACTTCATTGCGGACAAGCGTGAAGGTCGACTATGCCACCTACTTCATCGCTAGGAGACGCAGAGTATCGTGGAGAGGAGTGAAGCAAGCGTTTATAGCGTAACATCGCGAGATGACACGGGAGCTTTTTCGTGAAAGGTTTTGGACAAATACTTCCAGGATCTTGCACGAGCCGAGAAGGAGCAGGAATTTCTTCAATCGCTGAAAGCAACTCGGCGGTGTCCGAGTATGCGCCAAGTTCGAATCGTTGGCGAGGTATTTCAGTCCATTTCGTGACCGAGTTGACTGCAGATGGTTGAGTGAGAGATTCCAACGGGGATTGAGATTCGACATTCAAGTCGATGGTGTCGTTGAGGATCGAAATCTCCAAGAGTGATTGATCGATGTGTCGAGGTAGAAGGAGTGAGGAGCCACAAGAAGAAGACTGTAGGCGGGCCGGTGAGACCCAGTGAGTGCGGGGCGTAGATTTGCACGAAAGGGAAACCACCGCAGAAGAGGCCTTACGGCCAGACCTCGTGGGAACGACAACCAGGGGCCGAGATCGCCCGATGACCCAAGTACCGAGGAGTGGAGGTCGGACCCGGTGTCGAGGTGATTTGCTACCGATGTGGAAAGTCGGGACATTACGCGAGTAATCGTACTCGAAGGAGGAGGTGTGTTTCAACCGCGAAGCCAGGGCATTTTGCTAAGGATTGTCCTACACCTAAAGGCTGAACCGACTATGCTTGCGGCAAAGGCCAAAGGAAAGCGTCAAGTGGCTAAAGGCGAGTTTTCTGCATGAGTGGCGAGGAAGTGAACGAGCCGATGATCTTATCCAAGGTGAATGTGAGATCGAGGGTAAATCCTTATCCGTTCTTTTTAATTCGGTCTGACCCGTTTCCTTTATTTCTTCCGATTGTGTGAACCATTTGAACTTGACCGTGATCGCTACCGTTTAAATTAGTAGTTACAACCCCACCGCTAAAACCTTAGTCACAAACACCGCATGTCTTAATTGTGTAGTGATTATTCAGAGTAGAAAGTTTGTGGTCAATTTGGTTTGTTTGCCTCTTAGGGCTTAGATGTTATCCTCGGGATGGATTGGTTGTCACACCACCATGTCCTTTTGGACTGCGGCCCGTGAAAGCTGTAATTTTTCCGCACTGGAGTCTCCAATTATCTTTCTGGCCGAACGTGTTGGAGTTTCTTTGAAAGAAGGAACTAGGAATACATGTATCTAGCTAGTTCGGAAGTTTTCCAGCAGATCGACGTGGAAGAATGTTCGGTGGTGTGTGACTTTGAGGACGTTTTCGAAGACGTGCGGGATTACCACCAAGACGAGAGGTCGAAGTTCTCCATCGACCGATTCCAGGAACAGACCGATTTCCAAAGCGCCATACGTGATGTCTCCCGCCGAGATGAAAGAGTCAAGTCCCGGATCGAACACTTGGAGTCGAAGCGATTCATACGACCGAGCGTGTCACCGCGGGGAGCTCCAGGTGTTGTTGGTTAAGAAGAAGGATGGACGATCAAGGCCGTGGCGTGGACTATCGCGAGCTCAACAAGGTTACCGTGGAAGAACCGTTATCCGTTACCACGTATTGGCGACTTGATGGACCAACTTCGTGGAGCGGCGATCTTTCCAAGATAGACTTGAAGTCGGGCTACCATCGATTCGGCGTGAAGGAGGAAGATGTCGCCAAAACGACTTCCAGGACTAGATACACTACTACGAGTACTTGGTGATGCCGTTTGGAGTGATTTAATGCGCCAAATTTGTGTTTATGGACTACATGAACAGGATTTTCCATTCGTTTTGGATCGATTCGTTGTAGTGTTCATCGACGACATATTGATTTACTCGAGGAACCGAGAAGAACACGCAGAACACCTATGTCGCAGTACTACAGATATTACGAGATAAGCAACTCTATGCCAACCTGTCGAAGTGTGAATTTTGCTCAAGAGGTGAATTTTCTTGGTCACGTAATTTCCAGAGGCGGATACCGTGGATCCAACTAAGATCGAGGCGGTGATAGCATGGGAACCTAAGACTAAGCCATCGAGATCAGAGTTTTGTCGGCTTAGTGCTATTACCGAAGATTCATTGAAGGTTTCTCGAAGATTGTCGCGCCTCTTACACGATTGACGAGGAAGGATCAACCTTTTGCTTGACCGAGGAGTGTGAAGCGATTTTCCAACGGCCGAAGGAGCTTTGACGACGGCGCTGTCTTTGATTTTGCCTCAACCGTAAGAGCCTTCGAGGTGTATTGTGATGCGTCACACCAGGGATTGGGATGCGTGTCGACGCAACATCGGAAGGTGGTCGCGTATGCTTCAAGACGCCTTAAGATTCACGAGGAACTACCCTACTCACGACTTGAGCCGGGCAGCGATGAGTTTTTTGGCGAAGATATGGAGGCACTACCTTTACGGAGCACTCTATCGCTTTCAGCGATCACAAGAGTCAAGTACTGTTCGACCAGAAAGAACTCAACATGCGCCAACGTAGATGGACGTAATTTCTCAAGGACTACGACTTTACGTTGGAATACCATCCCGTAAGGCTAACGAGTAGCGCATGCGCTGAGCAGAAGAGCGTTTTAACCTCGGTAATGATGATCAAGGAGTTGGAGATGCTCGAGAAGTTCCGAGACTTGAAGTCGAGTGTCGAAGTTTCACCGGGAAGCCGAGATTTGGTATGCTTACTATTTCTAACAGATTGTTGGGCGAGATCCGAGACCAAAGCAAGTTCATGACGAGCTTCGCAAAGAGAAGATCGATTGATAAGCGCAAGGAAAGCGGCGAATTTCAGGTCGGAGCGACGACATCTTGAGGTGCAATGGCCGAGTGTGCGTGCCTAACGTATCCGAGCCGAGGAAGTTGATTCTCGGCGAAGCGCATAAGAGCAACTTTAGTATTCATCCCGAGTTACGAAGATGTATCAAGACTTGAAGAAGCATTTTTGGTGGTCCGGAATGAAGAAGCAAGTGGCGAAAGTACGTAGCTTCATGTTTAACGCGATGTCGAAAGCGAAGGTGGAGCACCAACGACCGCAGGAATGCTACAATCGCTGACGTATCAAGATGGAAATGGGACAAGATTTCCATGGATTTCGTTGTAGGTTTGCCGAAGACGCAGAAGAAGAATGATTCGATTTGGGTGATCGTCGAATCGATTGACCAAATCCGCTCATTTCTTGCCGGAGGTCGACATACAACGTAGAAAAAGTCGACCGAGATCTACATCGCGAGATAGTACGACTTCATGGAATACCTCTTCGATCGTGTCGGACCGAGATCCGAAGTTCACGCCTCATTTTGGAGGGAATTGCAAGGAGCGATGGGAACCGAGCTCGAGGCTTAGCTTGCAAGATATCATCCACAGATCGACGGGCCGACCGAGAGAACGATCCAATCGCTTGAAGATTTGTTGCGAGCTCAGACGTTAGATCACCGAGGAAGTTGGGACGACGCCTTACCATCGGTGGAGTTCACCTACAATAACAGCTTCCATGCGAGTATTGGGATGGCACCTTTGAAGCTACCGTATGGGCGGAAATGTCGACGCCTCTTTGTTGGTACCAGGGCGGCGAAGCGAATCGTCAGAGGACCAGATATGATCGGCCAGACTACCGAGAAGATCCGTTTGATCGTAGATCGGATGCGAACATCTCAAAGTCGACGTAAGAGTTATGCGGACCAATGACGCCGACCACCGAAGTTCGAGGAAGGAGAACATGTATTTCTTAGAGTCACCCCCACCATCGGAGTTGGTCGAGCGATCAAATCCAAGAAACTTACCCCTAAATTCATTGGACCTTACCGCATTCTTCGTCGTATTGGTCGGTGGCATATCAGTTGCCTTACCCCCATTTTTGTCGAACATCCACGACGCCTTCCACGCCTCACAATTGCGGAAGTATGTTTCCGACCCTTCTCATGTCATCGAGCGGATGTGATTCAACCGAAGGGCGACCTATCTTTTGAAGCGCCACTGAAAGAAAGGATCGCTGATCGGAAAGCCAAACAGCTAAGTGAACAAAGAGATCCAACTTGTCAAAGTTGTGTGGGATCGTAAGACGGAGATGCGACTTGGGAGCTGGAGGAGAAGATGAAGACTCAAGACTCGAACTTTTCTCGAGGTAAGAATCTTATTTGCAATTTCGAGGACGAAATTTTTTTAGAGGAGAGATTGTAACACCTGAGGACGAGATCGACATCGTATTAGACGACGTATCGAGACCTCGACCAAGACCTTGTGTCGAGATCCCGTGACTAGATCGCCACGAGATCATTTGTCGGTGATGAGACCACGCACTAGCCGAAATGAGAGGAGTCGGGTGTCGAGTTGATGAAGTCGCTGCATCGATGAGGGCGTATGTCGGTGAGGAGACCGCGTTCACGAACTCGTGTTAGAACCTTGCACGCTTGCACGAGCACTCTTGTCGACATCGTGGTCGAGATGACACCTCGTATTATTTCGAACGTTATTCAGCGTTATTATTATATTGTTTGTAATTATTACATTGTCGGCTTGCCGCTGACCAAGCAGTAGGGTAATTATGAGAGGAACGAGTTAACGGGCAGATGATTGATGGGATTGGCATCTTATAGTGGAGTTACGCTTATACCCCTTTCTCGCCACCAGATACCACGACCGATTCCCTCACACTCATTTCTCTTTTCTTCTTTCTTCTTCCTTCCTTCGCCTGTGTTTCGTTGTTTTCTTCAAAAAAATCTCCATCGACTTAAACCGTGAGTTCCATCGAGATTCTCGCACAAGCTTTCTTCATCAATTTTGTTCATCATCAACTTCGACCCATATCTCGCCTGGCCGATCACCGCTGAGGTATGAAGAAACGATTTTTTTTTTTCATCCGTAAGCATCGCTTAGCGCTAATTCTTCTTCCATTTTTAACCAGTTTTATGCTTCCAAATCATGTCTAATTGATGGGTTTTCTTCTTCACAATATTACCTATCTTTCTAACCGATTAATTGGGCTTGTAAAACAAATTTCTTTCTCTGATTTCTGCAATCGGCAGTGCTCAGAAACCTCCATTTTTGGTTCGTTTCGATTTCTGGTTTTTCGTTTGTTGCTTCTGGTTATTGTTGTTGTCGATCTATCTGTTGAAGCATCAGATAACTTTTTCGTGAAATTTTGATCGAAATCCCTAACTTTGTGTTAGAGGAAAAATATATTTCGATTCCGAGTTTTATATTTTTACGGGTTATGGTTGAAGTTTGGGAAGAGAGTTAGATGTATTGGAACCCATAGATCGATCTAAGTTGTGTTTGTTTTAGGAAGTCCGATTCCCAAGATCGAGTGATTTCGAATCGAGGGTACGGAAAGCGAATCCAAGGACGCTAAGGCGCAGAATCCAGATCGAGGGTCAGACGCGGTTCAGGTCGACCGAGAAGCGACGCGTGTCGAAGTCGCTGTCGAGCTCGTTGAAGACAGCGTGTCGAGATCGAGTAAGAGAAGTCGTTGTCGAGCTCTTTGAAGACACCGTGTCGGGTCGTTGTCGAGCAAAGATTAACTCGAGTTCTAGGTACGCTTCACATTAATATGTTCATAGTATGTAAGCGGCAACTCCTAGATATCTCTAAGGCTTTATTTTATAAGTCCTTAAATAAGGGCATTTCATATTCTACGTGGTTATGTTATTGTGTATGGATTTCCGATTTGTGTCGAAATAAATGTTGTGATATGATTGAGTTTTTGCATGTATTTAATATGTGATTGAATATATGTTGTGAATTGTGTATTGCATGTTGAATTGCGTTTCTTCATGTCGAGCTTGCTCTTTTATTTGACATGCGGTTGAATATCTTGTGTTTAACTCTTTGAATATCGTATGCTGGTAATTGTTCATCAGTGGCGAGCGAGCCAGTGAGTCGTATGACGTTTGAGCCGTGACCCGGATAATCGAGGGTGCTAGGTCCCCTTTTTGTTTACGGAGATCGACTAGACGCCGCCACGCCACTGACCTCGAAGCCGACCGGCCCCAGGGAGAGCGAGGATCCCAAGGCTTTGGCCGGACTTTCCGACATACTGAGACGGCGTGTGCATTAGGAAAATTGTCGAGTCGAGAGAAAATGGATTTGCGAGTCAGGTCGAGTTTAGAGTGAGATGGTCGAGTCACGCCGATGAATGTTATACTTTCTTTGTTTGCTTATATTTTTATGTCGAGCTTATCTTGAATTGTTGAGAAGTTGACCACTTTCCCGTGGTGCCTTCAATCCATGACGGTTACCCAGGCGATGTCGAAGCGCAGTAACTCGGCAAGATGATGCCGAGGAGGAGCTCGACGAGGACCGAGTGACGACCTCTATCCGTCGTGGATTGTTTATTTGTTGGATGTTTGTTTTTCCGAGGACTGTACTTGTTTTCTTTTGTGTTCGAGGTCGTGACCGGTTAGGCGATGTTGTTTTGTTGCTGCTGAGGTAGTGGTGGTCTTACTTTTGGGCGACCAACGTGGGAGTCTGGAAAGTACCCCAGGGTATGATTGCTCTTTTGAAGTTGTGGTACCTTAGGGGTATTTTCTTTGCACATTTGCTACTCTGTATTTTGTATACATTATTATTTCGAGTGATATATATATACATATGTATGTTATGCATGTATGTTTTATTTGAATTTAAGTCTTGTGTCTTAGTTACACCATGTTTCGAAAAGCTGTAATTACTCTGATGTGCACGAGTTGGTTTTATAAAAAAAAAATATATCGTATTTTTAAAAGGCACAAGAGTTTTGTTTTTAAAACACATCTCATATAGGTTTATGTTGAGCTTGGTGTGTTGAGCTCGGTAACTCGAGCTCGGTATATTGAGCTCGGTAGCGGTCCGGAAACGGGTCGTTACAAGGGCCACGTCCAACATGCCGCCCCTTCATAGGGGCGGCACGGTGCCTCACATTTCTTGACCTTAGGATTACGCAGTCTCACCATATTGATGCTAGACTACCCACAACATATCTTACCTTTCCTGCCCTGACTACTTCGCCCTCTTCCTAGCCTCCGCTCACGCCACCGCCCCTCCGCCAGAGTCCTCATTCTGTTATGCAACGCCACTACGTACTACTCATTTCCTCCCCCGCCAAAACCCACGTGGGAGGCGTGGTGCTCTTGGGCTGTTAAGTTTTGGCCTAGTGAAAGAGAACAGCCCACGGCAGATTGCGGGCAGTTGCTCGCAGCAGATCTTCGGTGCGGTGTTGAAAGCAAAGTGGCGCGGCCCCTACAAAATTGCGACGACGCACACAAACGGTTGGGTGGACGACGTCAGACAAAGCGACTGACGGTGGGGAGTGGGAGAACTTGCGGTGGTCCAAGAAGGTCACAAACCTCCGCTGGTTCGCGTTGAATTTGATTGATCAATTTTTGTTTGATCAAATGTGAAATGAAAGGTTTATTAACTTTTAATTCTGGTCTTTTTCCACCGTGAAAAGGGGAGACATTGACCTAGACAAGGCGAGGGGCGACACGGCGTGCGCCGGCAAGGCGAGAGCAGAGAGCGGAGGAGAAGGGGGGTGAGATGGAGATCAGGGTTTGGATCTGATGAAAAAGGTCTACAATAAGATCCGATGGAATTACTAGATCCAACTGGCCGAAACATAAACCATAATCGAGGCACCGCACCACCTATAAACCGGTGCACTATAGAAACCACCCTATATGAGACCCCACAGTGATAAAAGTATCTTCATATCAAGCAGAGAATTAGTGGCTGAAATAAAAAAGTAAAAAGCAAGCATATATACGACATCAATACTATAATGGGTTCAGAAGTAGCTTACCACTAATGTGGGATAAACAAAAATGACACCGAATTTGTTCTTTTTCCTATGTGTTGTAAATAAAGTTTAAAAAATTTATAAATTATAAAATGTGGCAATAACATTCTTCCCTTCTTGTGAGGATGATAGCAGTAAAAAACAAGAACTTCCTTTGTGTTCTGAACAGAACTTCAGAGGATGACCGGAGGGAAGCGGTGCGGTTATGCTCGCGATGGAGGACGACGGCGGGTTGGGTGGTGTACCTGCAAACACTCCGACGCTCAAGTCAGTGTGTGTCGAGGTGAGTAAGAGGTGGTAGAAAGATGATTACCTCGACCGTTCGACGCGGTCTTCTTTAAATATGAGTCGAGGACTGCCATCGCCGATGTGTAACCGCCCCGTGAAACCCTAAGTCGGCATTAAATCCCATTAATGCACAAAGCCGCTGGCTCGCCACGTTGAGGAAGCGGAGAGAGGCACGCGACGACGTGGCATCGAGGGAAGCCGTTAGGCCTGTGAATGTTGGGATCTCGGATTGGGCCTCTACCCGTCCGATCAGCCGCCCCCAAGTCGCTAGCTCGAATGTCGAGGTGGTGACTTCGTCGGTTCGTTGATGTCGACGCTCGACGCCCCGCTCGTAGCGAACCGCAAGTGTCGTCATGTCGTGCTTGTTCATTAGTTCGTTCGGGACCTTCGTGTTCCACGTCTGCTGAGACAGTTCTCGACACGAGGCTTGATGTGCTTATGCAAGACACAAGGCTTTATCATGAGTTCGTGAACGTGGTCTCGGCATGAGGTCGACAAGGCTTTATCATGAGCTCGTGTACGCGGTCTCGGCACGAGGTCGATCTCTTCATCAGGTAGCTCGTGCCCGCGGTCTCGGCACGAGGTCGATCTCTTCATCAGTAAGCCAGGCTAACGCGACAAGGCTTTATCACGAGCTCGTGCACGCGGTCTCGAGACGAGGTCGATTCATCGTGCCAGTGCTAACGCACAAGGCTTTATCCCGAGCTCGCGGCGCTACGGCCCTCGACGAGGTCGATCGATTCATCAGGTGCTTGCGCTAACGCGACAAGGCTTTATCACGAGCCTCGTGGCACGCGGTCTCAGACGAGGTCGATTCATCAGTGCTTGCGCCTAACGCGACAAGGCTTTATCACGAGCTCGCGGCGCGGTCTCGCAGACGAGGTCGATCGATTCATCAGTGCGGCGCTAACGCGACAAGGCTTTATCACGAGGCTGCGGCGCGGTCTCAGACGAGGTCGATCGATTCATCGTGTGCTTGCGCCTAACGCGACAAGGCTTTATCACGAGCTCGTGGCACGCGGTCTCAGACGAGGTCGATTCATCAGTGCTTCGCGCTAACGCGACAAGGCTTTATCCCGAGCTCAGGCGCTACGGTCCTCGACGAGGTCGATCGATTCATCAGTGCTTGCGCTTAACGCGACAAGGCTTTATCACGAAGCTCGTGGCAAAGCGGTCTCGACGAGGTCGATTCATCAGTGCTTGCGCTAACGCACAAGGCTTTATCACGAGCCTCGCGGCACGCGGCCCTCGACGAGGTCGATTCATCGTGTGCTGCGCCTAACGCACAAGGCTTTATCACGAGCTGCGGCGCTGGGTCTCAGACGAGGTCAATCGTCAGGTGCTTGTGCTAACGCACAAGGCTTTTATCACGAGCTCGTGCACGCGGTCTCGGCGAGGTCGATCTCTACCTCGGATGCTTGTGCCAATGCACAAGGCTTTGATAATAAATAAATGTTGGTTGCGTATTTCTCCAATCATACTTCATTGCTTCACATTTATGTGTTTAGGATACATTTGTTTCAACTATAATATTTCTTCATCTTTGCCGCTCCAAGTTCTTGGAATTTGTCAGTCCTTGCAGTTGTCTCGAGGGTGTAGGCGCCAGACTGCCTTTGCGACAATGCAGACGCCTTCCTAATTGGGTGCAAGTTTCCTCAGGTGGCGCTCTTCGTGCCAACATCACCGTCGAAGAACTAAGTCTCCAGGCATGAATTTCTAGGTACAACACTTCGGTTTGTATTCATCGCGATTTTCTCGCTTTATCGCGACCCTGAAGGCCGCAAGCTCCTGCAGATTCGTCAAGGAGGTCGAAGTTCTTCTCAGATACTCGGCGGTTGTCAATGCTACTCTGGGGATGCGAGGTTCTCCAACTAAGTTCCCAATCTCGACAGGAATGATGGCCTCTGTCCCATATGTGAGGCGAAAGGAGATTCTCCGCCGCCGAACGTGGAGTAGTTCGACACGCCTGCAGTACTCGGGGAAGCTCTTACGCCCGCTTCTTGGCCTCATCCAATCTTCGCCTCGCACCTCGTGAAGATAACTCGCTCGCGGCTTCACCGGCCGCTCGTCTGGGGTGTTCTACCGAGGTGAAGTGTCGTTTGATGTCGAGATCTTCCAAGGTCTTTCTAATCCGCGATCTGTGAATTGCGTTCCGTTGTCGGTGATTTACCACCCCGGGAATCCGAACCTTGTCGAATATATCTTTTGAAGAACTTAATCAAGTTCTTTGCGCTTATCTTCGCCAGGGCTCGCCAACCCATTTGGTGAAGTAATCCATCGCAACGACTGTGTATTTCACCCGTCCGGAGCCATTGGAAAAGATCCAAGTATATCAATGCCCCACCAAGCAAAGCGGCCATGGTGATGTCGTGGATGTTAACTCAGAGGAGGAGCTAAGTGTAGATCGCCATGTCTCTGGCATTTGTCGCATTTCTTCACGAACGATATCGCGTCCGCGCTCAGTATCGGCCAAGAGTACCTGCGGAGGATTTTCTTTGCCAAGGAACGCCCTCCAAGGTGTTGCCCACATATGCCTTCATGCACTTCAAAGTGCATATTGCGCTCGTATCGCCGATGCATTTCAACAGGGGGTGGAGAACCTCTTCGATATAAGATACCGCCGATCATAGAATACGAAGATGCCTTTTTCGATTTTTGGCGCTCCTTCTCATCATCGTAGCCGACCGAATTGAATAAATTCTTGAATCGGTGTCATCCAATTGTCGGGCTCATCTGGCGAATCATCGACGCTTGCTCGGGAAATCGCAGCGAAATTTGGAAGTTTCCTCAAGACCTGCGTCATAAGTGGTATCAACCACGGCAGTAATGCTAGGCTTGGCGCTGTTTCTTGTATTACCGATCCGTTGTTTCTGAGCTTCGTGGCCGGGCGAGTTTGGGAGAATGTCACCTCCGACGCTTTGTTCTCTGAACGCGTGTCACGATCTCCACGAGGTGAAGTCGCTCATTTTCTTCTTTACCAGGGCGAGGTATTTTTGAAGAAGTGGATCTTTAGCCTGGTATTCTCCACTTATCCGGGACACAACTAGCCGAGAATCGATTCGAAGCTTTACCTCTTCGCGAAGTCTCGAGCCAGTGTGAGGCCGCTAAACACGCCAGACTCTGCCTGGTTGTTGGAGGTGGGAAAGGAGAATCCCAATGAAAATTCGGCGACCCGGCCATGCCGTCGTTCTCGAGCAACAAACCAGCGCCATCGCTCTTGGAATTCGACGATCCGTCGACATGGAGCGCCCATTTGGAACCTTGTTACGTAGCTCCGTGAGTCATCTCGGCAATGAAATCCGCCAAGCATTGGGCTTTGATAGTTTGTCTCGGCTCAAAGTAACTCCGACCGGACAACTTCGACCGACCACTTGATCATACGCCCGCCAGGTCAGGCCCGTGTAGGATCTGATTTGATTGGCCGGTGATTCGGACCACTTATGGGATGTGCTAAGAAGTATTGTCTCAGCGCCGAGCCGCGATTATCGGGCGAAGTGCGACTTTCTCGATTTTCTGGTATCTCACTGGGCCCTGAAGTGCTTTGCTTATAAAATAGGCCGGTTTACGGTCCTCGTCGCCTCGCGAATGAGGACAAAGACTCGAGCTTCGCTCGACACCGCCAAGTAGAGATAAAGGACCTCCCCGGAGACGGCCTCGCCAACACCGGGCGGTTGGGGATAGTATGCGTTTTACGTGTTAAGGCTTCTTCGCACTTTCGGGTGACCATTCGAATCGAATTCCTTCGAGTAAGCGGAAGAAAGGCAATGCATGTTCTGCAGATTTTGAGATAAACCTCGCCAAGGAGGCTAGCATTCCCGTGAGTGTTTGGATGTTTTTCTTTGACGATGGTTCTTTGATCTCTATTAGCCGACATTTGCCGGGTTGGCCTCGATTCCCCTCTCGGTTAAGTAAACCGAGAAATTTTCGATCAACTCCGAAAGTGCACTTTTCCTGGATTGAGCCTCATATTATGTCTTCGCACTTCAAAGAAAGACTTCTAAGATCGACGACGTGGTCGACTTCTTCGTTGTTTTTACTATCATATCATCCATATATACCTCCAAAGATTCTACCGATCCGGTTGGCGAAGACTTTGTTCATCATGCGCCGATATGTCGCTCCAGCCGTTCTTAAGGCCAAAAGGCATTACGTTATAGCAAGAATTACCTTTATCCGGTGAACGCGGTTTTTTCTTGACAAGATGATGCATCTGAATCTGGTTGTACCCAGTATGCGCCCATGAAAGACAACAATTGAAAACCAGAGGAATTGTCGACGAGTTTGTCGATATTAGGGAGGGTAGGCGTCTTTGGGGCACGCCTTGTTAAGATCGATGTAATCAACACACATTCGCCACTTTCCATTAGATTTCTTAACCAATACAACATTTGACACCAAGTAGTATATTTGACCTCCCTAATGAATTCAAATTTAATTAAGTCTTCGACACTTTGGGCAATGGCCGGCTTTTCAGAGCTTGCTTACAGCGCCTTTGAGCTACCCAATGAGCTTTGGGGTCGAGAGCGAGTTGGTGGCGGTGCAATATCCGGAGAAATACCTGGCATGTCGCCACCGGCCCAAGCGAAGAGGTCGGCATTGGACTTCAGGCACTCGTTATTTGCAATTTTACCTGCTCAGGAGATCAACACCAAGCTTCACCGCCTTCCTCGGGTCTTCTCCTAGTTGAACTCGGATGAATTCTCCATCGTGCATCGGTCTTTAATCTTTCGTGGAGCTCGCGCCAGGAGGTCGCCTTCTCAGTATCTCCTCCTCGAGCTCCACTGCGCCGAAATCGGTGAGATTGACGTCTGCAGCAGCCAGCGCAGGATCAAGTTTCTTGGTCGAGGAGTTGTTCCTCTTCCTTTTGCTCTTCTACTTCAAAGACAAAATATAACATCTCCTCGCAGCCTTCTTGGTCGGCCGATGGTGACGACTTTGTCTTCGCCATCATGAAAACGCATTTTCAGGTGAACTGCCGAGGTTACGCCCTAACTCACCCGGTGCTCGGGCGTCCGACGATGCGCTTGTAAACAGATTTGCATGGTAACACGATGAATTGACCTTCACGCTTTGGAGATTGGTTGCTCTCCAAAAGTCACCATCAACTCCACATAGCCCAACGGCTTTGTTTTCGAACCGATTGAAACGGCCAGTCGGACCGGATGCAGACGCAGATCTTTTTCTCGGTAGTTTCAAGGTTTTAAGCGGCTCGTAGAACATGATATCCGCCGAGCTCCTCGTCTATCAAGATTCTTCTCGACGTCAAAGTTAGCCATATAGGCTTTCACCAACAGGGAATCAAATAGTTTGGCCTTCCATTCACCAAGTCTTCGTCGAAAAGGCTAGGTGGTCTTCCTTACGCCGACTTGATGAAGGGGAAACAGAGAAATGATCATCGCTTCTCTCAACTTTCGCTTTGACCGATGCTCGCCTCCCTTATCTGAGAATCCTCCGAAATGACCATGGCGACAGGAGAGGACGAGGTCTCTCCTGGATGCACGAATCGCCTTCGCCGTGGCCCCGTGGTCGAAGCCCTCCTTTGAGGTCGAGGTGATCTAGATCTAGACCTTCTATCTCCAAATCTCGGTTTTCCTTTCACATATTTGGTCAACTCCGCCTCTTTGGATCAGATTGTTCTATGACGCCCTTCAAGTGAAAACATTCATCTGCCTCGCGTGCGACACACTTGTGAAAGTGGCAAGACCTCGACTTATCAAGATTCGCTTCTCTTTTCCCTTCGGGGAAATTTAATTCCAAAGATCACGGTCGGTGTTCGCGCACTCATTCAAGATGCGCTTAGGGTAGTGTTCAAAGCGGGTATATTCGTCAGATCTCTTTGCCGACCCGACTTTCCTTCTCCTACGCGACTGTCTTCGCGTTGTCCACCGCCTTCCTCCTGGTTTTACCTTTGGCTTTCGATGCCATCAACTTCTCTTCGTAATTCATGAATTTTTGAGCTCGCCAGGAACTCGGTCGGGGACCTCGGTTTGTCGACACCAATGTCGTAAACGCTCGACATAGTCTCCGAGGGATTCTCCTTTCTCCGCCGAATCGCGGCTGGTCAGCTGTCTACTGGGTTGGACTTTAGATGCGGTGAAATGTGCGAGAACTGGTCGACGAGCTCACCCACGATCCAATGGAATTTCTCTTAAGAGTCCTGGAACCAAGACAAGGCCGACTTCTTCAGAGTGAGGGAAAGATCACGCACTTTATCGGCCTGGGCGCCTTATAGTCCATGATAGTGTCAGCGACCAACATGTTCGTTTGGTTTGGTGGTCCCGTCAGAGTCCAACGAGGGCGCTTCAAGATGCTTGAATCGGGAATCTCATAATCTTAGACGTAAAGGACGAAAGGCCTTGCACGTGTCATCTGTGGTCATCGCCCGAGAAGGGGCCGATGAGACAGAACGAGCACCTGGCGGCGGTGAGAGGTGCGGCCAGGAGATTTTACCGCGCTTGCAGAGGCCGAGGCGCTTCTTCGGGGGAGTGTCGCCGCCGTGGTGGTACTCTTCGCGATGAGACGCCTTGGCCGAGAAGCGGCGATGGCGCTGATGGAGAGTGTGGCATATCTGATTCAGGAGAAAGACTTACGGAAGAAACTCTTCTCGCGGTGTGTTTGCTCATGTCTTCCGTTTTGAGGCAAACGGACCTCGGATCTGTGGCGCGAGGTGGAGTACGATCATCAAGTGTTACGACGGCCGCTTCTATGCCCAGGCGGTGTTGAGTGCGTGCCTCGGTGGTGGTGATGAACAGACTGAGATTTTCTGATTCCTTCGATCTCGAGGAGAATGAGAAACACGATCTTCTCTCGTTGTCGATCCGTGTGGCAACGCGAATCCGAATTTCTTTCGCCGATTCTCCATTCGATCGAGACGTTGATTACGAGCCTGCATCGCCTCGCAGACGGCCGGATGAATTCGCGAACTTCGCGAATGAGGATGGTGGTGGTCTCCGCTCCAAGATCGGTTTCGAGCAAAGAACGATCGGAATCGGGCTGGCGTCCGGAGAAGTGGTTCTGGTTTGAGCTATCTACCGGTTAGGTTGTTCAAGATCTGCGTCGCATGAGTGGAACCGCTAGTCGCGACCGACGCTTCGATCCACCATCGCCGAGTGAAGGCGGAGACTTCGACAAAGAAGATGGAATCGTAAACAATCCCCACTGCGGCGCCAATGTTCAATGTAAGCAGAGGATGACGAGGAAGCGGTGCGGTTGTGCTCGCGACGGAGGACGACGGCGGGTTGGGTGGTGTACCTGCAAACACTCCGACGCTCAAGTCAGTGTGTGTCGAGGTGAGTAAGAGGTGGTAGAAAGATGATTACCTCGATCGTTCGACGCGGTCTTCTTTAAATATGAGTCGAGGACGGTTATTGTCGATGTGTAACCGTCCCGTGAAACCCGGAAGTCGGCATTAAATCCCATTAATGCACAAAGCCGTTGGGTCGGCCACGTTGAGGGAAGGCGGAGAGGCACGCGGACGACGTGGCATTGAGGGAAGCCGTTGGGCCTGTGAATGTTGGATCTCCGGATTGGGCCTCGGCCCAGTCCGGAACACTTTGGTACACTTTCTTATTGAAAAAAGGAAGCTGCAGGCTTCGATTGAATCAAGAAGCTATGCTTCTATCCTTGGCAAGTTGCAACTTAAACAATACGAGTTAGGATTTGAACCAAAAAAGTTGAGCTTAACCAAGTGGGTTATTAGGAACATAGAAGTCTCAAACATTTTCCCTAGTGGTACTTTTTAAAACAGAGCTTGGCCACATGCACGGATGTACCACAAAGTGCGAAAAAAACCGTTAATCTAATATCCAATAGACAAAAAGAGTAAAGAAAGGGTTTAAAACTCCAAATGGTAATAGGAATTGAGAAAACAACTTAAAGGTGCATTTTATCAAACAGCTTGGAGGTGAATTTTATCAAACAGCTTGAAGGAAGCTTAATCTGCACTTGGCAAAATCTCAACCAATATAATCCTTCCCAAAAGCAAGAAAAGTGTACAAGGGGAAGTGCAATAGCTACAAATTATGCATTTCTGACTAATTTTATATAGCTACAAAAAAAAAAACTGATTTTACAATGACAGCTACCACCTACAGATTGGGTGAGGACGAGAATGATAACCGAAGAGATGGCAGGAGACGTGAGAGATGTAAGAGATCTGAGATGCGTGCTTCCGCAACGACCATACCAAAAACGCAAAGTGATTGGCGTTCTCGAAGAGACGACGTTGGGGGAAGAAAGTGAGACGACGCTGGAAAGATGGGTCTCTCCGTTTTCATCTTCTTCGTTCCTGAGATCAACGTCGTGCCAGCGAGAAGAGAGGCATGGCAGTGAGAACAGGCTGAGGAAGAAGAAGGGGTCTGAAGACAAAGTTACGCGAACAACGAAAATAACGCTATGCGAGTCAGTCACGTGAGCCACTTAAAAATGTTTTAATCTTATCCGTTCATTTTAATCCAATGGATGAGAATAGACCCTCTCACTCTCATATAAAAACACCTTCCTCACTAGATATGCCCTATATATATATTAACATAGTTGAATGCAAAACTTAATGTGATTTATAAAAACAATTTATCAAACAAGATTTTCCATTTTCTGATATCCAAAACAGTTTTCAAAAACAAAATTATCAAACAGATTTTTATTTTATTTTCTTCTTAAAAACAGTTTCCTAAAATTGATTTATAAAATAGTTTTCAAAAACTAAAAAACAAAACACAATCAATCAGTCCCTTCCCTCTCCTCTCCTGCGGCAGCAAATCCGGTTCCGTGTTTTCTCTCTCCTCGGTCCTCCTCTCTCTCTCTCTCCAAGTTTTTGAGTCCCGCTACCGCATCATAATCCATTCTTTTCTCTGAGGTTTGCAACAGAGTCATCTTCTCTCTATTCCATCTTCATCTCGTGTAATGTTTTGATTTCAACAGCTTCAACTATCCGCACCAACCCACCCGAAAAGCCCGACTTCATGAAACCTTTTCCTACGCTGTCTCGCCACATTCCCGAGTTACAAGCCTTGGTTTCTTCACTCCAAAAATCACTAGCACCCCCGCAAAACCCAGTTCTTGCTTTGGAACTTCTAGGCAAAGCACTTGACCAATACCCAGATCTCAAAGCCTTGAAAAATGTCCACTCCAAGATTTTTTATCTCAGTTCTCATGAAAACCCATCTCTTGGTATCAAACTCATGAGGGCATATGCTGCCTGTGGAGAACCCGGGTTTGCACGCAAGGTGTTCGATGAAATTCCTGAGAGGAATGTTGTTTTTTATAATGTCATGATTAGAAGCTACGTGAATAACCATTTGTACAATGATGCACTGCTTGTGTTTAGGGACATGGTTAATGGAGGTTTTAGGCCTGATAATTTTACCTACCCATGTGTTCTAAAGGCATGCTCTTGTTCTGATAGTTTGAGGTTTGGGTTGCAGCTTCACGGAGCTGTGTTTAAGGTTCGGCTGGATTTGAATTTGTTTGTTGGGAATGGTCTTATTGCTATGTACGGAAATGTGGATGCTTGCTGGAAGCGCGAGGTGTTCTCGATGAAATGTCGCGTAGGTGTGTTGTTTCGTGGAACTCGATGGTTGCGGGGTATGCACAGAATATGCGGTTTGATGATGCATTGGAGGTTTGTAGGGAAATGGAGGATTTGGGACAAAAACCGGATGGAGGTACAATGGCAAGTCTCATGCCGGCCATAGCTAACACGTCGTCGGATAATGTTTTGTATGTTAAGGATGTTTTTGTGAATTTGGAGAAGAAGAGTTTGGTATCGTGGAATGTGATGATAAGAGTGTATATGAAAAACTCCATGCCTCAAAAAGCTGTGGATTTGTATTTGCAGATGGAGAAAGATGGGGTTGAACCAGACGCAATCACTTGTGCTAGTGTTCTTCCAGCATGTGGGGATCTTTCAGCTTTGTTGTTAGGAAGGAGGATTCATGAATATGTTGAGAAGAAGAAACTATGTCCAAATTTGCTACTGGAGAATTCCTTGATAGACATGTATGCTAGTTGTGGATGTCTAGAAGATGCAAAAAAAGTGTTTGACAGAATGAAGTTCCGCGATGTTGCATCATGGACTTCATTGATATCTGCTTATGGTATGACCGGGCAAGGCTGCAATGCTGTGGCACTCTTCACAGAAATGCTAAATTCGGGTCAAAATCCAGATTCCATCGCGTTTGTCGCAATTCTTTCAGCTTGTAGTCATTCGGGATTATTGGATGAAGGGAAGATTTACTTCAAACAGATGACAGATGATTACAGAATAACACCACGAATTGAACACTTTGCTTGTTTCGTGGATCTTTTAGGACGTGCCGGGCGAGTAGATGAGGCCTATAATTTCATCAAACAGATGCCAGTTGAGCCTAATGAAAGAGTTTGGGGAGCACTGCTTAGTTCTTGTAGGGTTTACTCCAACATGGATATAGGTCTTTCAGCAGCAGACAGCCTACTTCAATTTGCTCCTGAGCAATCAGGTTACTATGTGTTGTTATCTAATATTTATGCAAAGGCTGGTAGATGGAAAGAAGTAACAGCGATTCGATCACTAATGAAGAGAAGAAAAATTCGGAAAACGCCTGGCATTAGTAATGTTGAGCTGAACGATCAGGTTCACACCTTTCTCGCGGGTGACACGTCGCATCTGCAGTCAAAGGAGATATATGAAGAGCTAGGTGTGCTGGTTGGGAAGATGAAAGAGTTAGGATATGTGCCTGAGACTGATTCTGCACTTCATGATGTGGAGGAGGAGGATAAAGAATGTCATCTAGCTGTTCATAGTGAAAAGTTAGCTATTGTGTTTGCTCTTTTGAATACCAAAGAGTCTCCAATAAGAATTACCAAAAACCTTCGTGTTTGTGGAGATTGCCATATTGCTGCTAAGCTTATCTCCAAAATAGTTGAACGTGAAATTGTTGTTAGAGATACCAATAGATTCCATCATTTTAAGGATGGCATATGTTCTTGTGGTGATTATTGGTGAAGTTCCTGATGAAAATTTAACTAGAACCAGCCACAATATTTTAGGCTAGTTTGGTCACAAGAATTTTGCAGTTTTGCTATGGAATTTGGTTGTGCATATTTATTGTAGCTAATTTGTAGCATCTATAATTGTTGTTATAGGTAGGGTTGGGAATAGGTCAGACCGCCTGATAGGGGCATATGGCTTGGCCTGGTCTATTTAATAAAAAAGGCTAGGCTCAAGCTTTTTAAAATGGCTATTATACTTAAATAGGCCAGGTTTAGACTTATAAAATAGCTATTAGGCCTGTGAGGCGAGAGTTTACAAGCTATTCTTTGTGCTTTGTTGTGACTCTTTTTTGGACTTTTGAAAAATGATGGCTCATGGCAGGGTGTTGAACGATTGTAGACAGCAGCAGTTGTTTCAAGTGTACTTTCTTCATCAAATGACAGCAGTGCTGCTAAAATTTATGAGGTAAGGATGTGGCTTCTACTATCTACTATCAATATTAGAATTGATTAGGCTGTTCAATTCTCAATTTTAGACATTCTATATAAATGACACCTATTTTATTTGGGGATAAAATTGTGCTTTCGGATACAAAATCTCTGCTTAACCTAACATTTCAAATTTTCTCTTAACCGCCAGCAAAAAACGTTTTCCTGCTACACTCTTTCTTCTCTGCGCTGACTTGTAACAAGACAGAGCTGGTCATCTAGAGAGCTGTGTAGCAAGACATAAACTTGCGCCTAGTCATCTCCAAGACTCCAACAGAGGAGCTTCTTTTCCACTACTTCCCTTTTCTTCTCCAACAGCTCGGTACTCCATTTTCTCCTCAGGCGAGCGAACCTTATTCGACTCCTTCTTTCTTTTTTTCCTCCTTCTTCTACTTCTTCTGTTCGGATCTTCCTTTCTGATTCGTGGCTCGTTTTACTTTCAGTTTTTGCTTTCAGTTTCGCTGTTTTTGCTTTGATTCTTGGAGGTGACACCATAACCCTTTAAAGTATCATTTTACTTTCAGTTTTTGAACTGTTTTATGTTCAAAGTTATGATTTTTACCGGTTTGCATGTTGAAATTTACTATTAGTTCTGCATCGTGAGGCTCCTTCATAGATTTTGCAAGTTAGTGAAAAAAGATGACTTTACTATTATAGAGAGCTTCAATGTTTCACGTAGAGTAAATTCAACTAACAACAAGATTGGAAGGAAGGACAATAGTCTCTCACAAGGAGTCCAAGAACATGGTGAGTATCCATGTTTCAGTTTGATTAATTTTCTCATTCCTTCAATGTCTGCAGCATCTATATCAGTTTAACTCCTTTAGCTATGTGAACATATCTAATTCTATTTATAAAACACTGAAATTGCAGTGAGACTAGAGAGAAATATATCTGAAACTATAAAGAGGAGGTTGAGCTTAGGAGCTCGCATTCTTCAAGTAGGTGGAGTGGAGAAATTTTTTAAGCAGTATTTTAGAGTGACAGAAGAGGAGAGGCTGTTGAAGGCTTCCCAGTGTTATCTATCCACCACATCTGGTCCTCTAGCAGGTCTCCTCTTCATCTCCACTGAAAAGGTTGCCTTTTGTAGCGAGAGATCAATCAAAGTCTTTAATTAGAAAGGCCAAATGTGTAGGATCCGCTGTAAGGTAATAAGTCATGAACTAATATACCCATAAAACTCTTCATATCTCTCAGTTCCCCTAATCCAAGATTAGTTAAAATTCTTAAAAGGTGTATGTGCCATGTACAGGTTGCAATTCCACTGAAGAAGATCAAGTGTGTGAACCAAAGTCAAAATGTTGAGAAGCCAACACAGAAGTACATAAATATAGTCCCATTTTGTTGTCCATAGAGAGGGTTTGTTTCTCCCATTATATATCTTTTACTAAATGAGAAAATGATTTCTTTCTCTCATTGTAAAAACATTCTTTTGTATTTTTGAGTCTATCGATATTTAATTACCTACATTGAATTTTGTTGCTTATTTGGAAGTACCTATTCTACAAGCTTTTTTCCTAAATGCCTTTCCTACGCATTTTTATAGAGACTAAGATAACATATATTGATTTTGAATAACAATCATGTATATACAAATAGGTTTTGCTGTGTAGACTTTTATAGACTTTTCACTTATTTTGCAGAAATTTGCATACCAGAAATAGGTTCAATAGTCTGAACCGTTAGGCATAGCTCATTTGTTCCCAAATAATTAGCATTAAATTGAATTTGGATTGGCTTATTTTTGGAAGAAGAGCAGTAATTGCTTCTTTAGGCTAGAGGGACAAACTATTATTTGCTGCCAACCTTTTATGCGATAAGTGTGCTTTTAAGCTTTAGTGAAATCTATTTTTATCCCAAGTGTGGACTTGAGGTTCCTTTTTAAGGTGTAAAACTAATCCACCTAGTAAAACATGGAAGCTGCAATCTATAACAAGTAAGATATCATTTAAGGTTCCTTGCTCATCTAAAACTGATATAAAAATGTTATTCTCTAGCTGCAACATCTGATGGTATACCCTATATAGAAGATGAAACAGGACAGTCTGTTCTATTGTTGTATTCTTTTCCTTATTCATGTATTAGGTGACAATTGATGTTTCAAGTCCTGAGGTGTGATTGTGAAGGTGTACTGTTTAATTGGTTCCTATTTACATAGGTACTTTCCATATTACCAGCATACAAAGGACTTCAAAGAAATTTGTGTATTGGAGAATTGGTGCTTGCTATGGACTTCAAAGGAAATTATATGTACTGAATATCTATACAACAATTCAATTCTATAATGACAGAAGTTGTTGATATTTTGCAGATACAAGCTGAATATGGATCTGTTGTGTTTTCTGCAAGCCACTAAAGGAATCTTATGTCAACAGATTTGGAGATGGGAAGTGGCTAAAACTTTGACATTTGATATTTAGGTGTTATAAGATCTTTCAATTAACTCAATGAAGTGTCTCTCCTAACTTTTGAGTTTACATAGAAGAAGCCAGTCAGGAGAGCATCCCATTGGTTTCTTTACGTAATATACGATGCATGTATATAAATAATGTGTTTCAAGTGATATTTAGATTGCTTTAGTTCTTTTTTTTCTTATATCAGAATTCATATGTTTAACTTTAACATCTATTAAGTGGCTAGTCCCGAGGTCCAAAGAAGTTCCTTGCCCGTAGGGTATCTGAATGAGGAAGAATAGATTTGACCCAAAAAAAAAGAGGAAGAATGGGTAATGCCTTAGCTTTGCTTAAGCATTTAAATTTGGTCTACTGCTAAGGAATGATTGTTTGTTGCATACTGCTAAAGAATGGGTAATCCAGACAGCTTGTCCTTCTCAAGGACAGATCGCAATGACATGGTATTAGCGGTGTTGCCAGACATGGTAATCTAAAACAAAATAAACATGCAGAGATAAGTATCATGACAATAACATATTTAATAAGGACTTTTATTAAATACGCTCCCACTATTTTACTCAAACCAATGACCCTCCTCATTGGCTCGAAAAATCCCGTTGGAAGATTTTCTAGTGGGCCAAGATCCATATTTCGCCATGTCCTGAGTCAGCTTTGGCTGATCGCCCAGAACTCGGCTATTTAGGTAGGAAACTATTTCCAATTGCATCTATATGCAACTCTTGGATCAGCTGGGTGAATAACCCTTTATTCTAATTCATCTTATGAATTAAAACCCAATTCTTGCCTCTAGGCCCATTTCTTTCTTATTGAATTCGCCCGATTAAGTCAAACCCGATTGTTGGCGATTGGATATTTCACCTATCGCTACCACCAACATAAAATAAGGTGCTCAGCTTTGGCATGACCCACACTTACTCTATCCTGGCCTTGACGAGTGCCACACATCGGAAGGCATTTCGTCTTAATATTTTCTTTGAGGGAATTTTATTGTAAATGATCTCACCGGCGTTGTATTAACATACAAGGCGTTTTGCTCTCAGACATGCACAACATACAAGCATACATGCATACACTTCATATAAAACATGCATCTCATACATCCAATCTCATAAAGCATACATGCATGTATCTTATACATTCAAAACATGTTAAACATATATCACATACGCATCATACGATATTTGGTTTTATGATCATGGCCTCCTAATATGCAAGAATTTAAATAACTAAAATATTACAATTTTTCGACACACGAGCAAGCTTCTCAAGCTCCCACTGGTGTCTGCATATAGTGTTGTCCTTCTCCAACTCTTAAAGAAAATATATTTACTTAAATAAAATAAATAAATGGCACGACTCGCAAGTCGTATTTAAATAAAATAAAATAAAATAAATCACGACGTGCAAGTCGTATTTACCAAAAATAAATAACACCATAAACTAGGGCCATAACCATAAACCATGTGCTTAAAATATTTTATAACATACAATAATAATAAAACCTTTATTATTATTATTATTATTATTATTAAAATATTTTAAACATCCAAAATGCATACCATAAAGTAACACCTTGCACATGGACAAAGCAAAAGGAATGAAAATAGAAACGCACAGATCACTTCCATCGGCCATTAAAATTGTTTCCATTTCATGGTTTTATGAATTCAGAATTCACGAAGTGCAAAACTAATTCGCATTTCCAATATACCGAATTTTAAAATCAATTTGATCAGGCAATGGACCAATGAAAAGCAAACACTGCGCACAACAAACTTCCCTTGAAAGAACAGAGATCACAATCGGCGCTATGAAAAACCTATGCGAACAGAAAACAAAATCGCAGAACCAGGAACAATGTAAACATGCCTCGGTGCTTATATATATCAACATCAACATATCAATGTCAATCAATATACATATTAAAATCAACGAAGGCAAACAAGCATGGATTCAAGCAATCAAACATCCAACGCTCTGATACCACTGTTGGGTTTTTAAGAGGAATAATTTTAATTTTCATTATAGAAAAATCCTCTTGAGCGGAAAAAACCCTTTACCCATGGATCATGCATTGCTCATGAATCACAAATAACATGATAGTTTGTAGTGTTTACCTCTTGAAGCGTAGAGGAGATCGATCATCAACACCACGATCTTGTAGTGTCTCTACTCAGTCCACACGAACGGTAACTTCGGAATGCGTCTTGCTAGTTGACGGCAACAGGAAGGAGGCACAGAAAGGTCTAAGAAAACTTAGACTAGGGTTGGAGCGTTAAGCTTATATACTCCCTTCCTTTCATTATGTTACCCTAATGGGCCTCATACAATATGAGCCAATTTCCTTCTTATTTAATTAAATCATTATTTAATTAAATAATCTGATTCCGATTAAACCGTTCTATCGTGTGACCCTATAGGTTCCCATTAAGTTGGTAATAATATTAAATATTAAAATAATATTAAATATTATAAACAATGAGCGGCATCTAGCAATGCATCATTGCTACCCAATTAACGGGGAAAAATCGGTGATCCGATTTTAACCTTACCGCGACCAAGATTATCAGAAAGTCGATGTCCCTTCGCCCATGTGTCCTAATTGAACACGAGGCATAAATGTGTCATCCTCGTTAAGTCCAATCATACGCTCCTCGATACCGAATGGACGTGTAATCACAAGCGGCCCAATATCATATATTGACCCACTCCGCGTGGCCACGCATATTTCACGCCTCACTCTATCGAGAGGCCCAAGACATTACTCCTGTTATGTAGGAGGACGAATCTCGCCTACATCACTGCACCCTCAACATGATTCATTGAAGGCCCAATTACTATCTTTATGATCATCACATTACGGATGACGCTTGATAGCATTAAAGCCTACAACTCCATATGTAGGAATCGCAGTGACTTCAAGTCAAAGGATTACTTTACTATGGTCGCCATGAGGAGCGCTATGACACTTGCATAACTATTATGAAGCGCCCTCATAGTGAGTCACCCAATATAAATATTACTCCTAATATTTATACCGTGTGCCGACTTGATATCACATATCCATGACCCATGAGATGTGGTCATCACCTACTCACACAATAGTCTCTATGCATTATTGTCGCCCTAATTAACAATAATACTCGACTACTGACGCTTTAAGAATAACGCTCTATATGTTCAATGGGGTCTCATGATCAAGTCGCACTTGATGTTCCATGAAATGAACTGTTTATTCTAAGGACTTTATTATGCTATAAAATAAATAACACAATAAATGAAATGCCTCACATATATATATCAAATATATATAATCAAAGTCATGACACAAATGATAATCTACTAAAACTAGATTGGCCACTAGGGCTTACACCAACAGTGACCTCATTGACTTTTCTCGCTCATGTGTCGTTCTCATTAACTTCAAGCAACCATTTTGCACATGCATGCCTCAAACGTATCTATAAGTATCAATATGTTCCTTACATTTTTTCATTTGACTCCACTGCTCCTTCCATTCTTGACCAAGACCACCTGCAAGTTTAGCAAATACATGTTGTCAACAACCATACCAACAAATTACACAGGAACTACATTCCAGCAAAAAATCCAATATGGACATATCAAATTGAAATGTGAATTGCACCAAATCAGTCCAACATGTATATATCCATCTTTGTTTGAACTAAAAACCATGAGATAAAGCAATTCAAATGCCAAATTGCATATAAGTAAAAGAATTCCAGGACACGGGATTGAACTGATGAACTATGAGCATATCCAATCCAACATAACCTATAATAAGAGATTAAAAACAGTGCACCAAAAAAACTATTAAAAGGGAAAACAAAATGGGGAGTGGGCGATGATATACATGGGGTTAGGGAGTTTCACCATGAACCAGCAAAAATGGGGATCCTACCATGGCAAGTAAACAACCAAAAACACATAGACAGAGCCAAAAACACATAGACATTTCAAGATGCCTTCACTCCCTTTATTCACACATACATCACTAGAGCAAAAAAAGAGATAAAACACAAAAAATGCATGCTAAATAAACTCTAAAACAGACCCAAACCCCCCCAAAACAGAAGCAACCATACCAGTGAAAATGACAAATAAACCCCAAACACACCAAAAATGGAAAATAATTACAATCAGAAAGAGACCAATAAGTTGATACAAAAAAAAAAACCTTGCTTCAAGCCTTGCGGGAAGCTCGTCTTCAACTTTTGCGGGAAGCTCGTCTTCAATCCTTGTGGGAAGCTCGTCACCACCGTCTTCAACAATGGCAGGAGGCTCGTCTTCGCCACTATATTTCATGAGCTCGTTCAGAGAGTGAGAGCTAGAGATGGGAACTATTAAACCGCAGTAAAGTGGCCTTGTGGGAAGCTTCTCACCATCGCTCTAGTCACCACCGCTTTCAACAATGGCGAGGCTCATCTTCACCATCATATTTAACGAGCATGTTCAGAAAGTGGGAGCTAGAGATGGAAAGGAGCTTGGGTTCACCACCATATGAGGAAGGGGAAAGAGACAGAGCTTGGGTTTTTCTGCTTTCTGAGGACCGCGCGTATGAGAAGGAGAAAGAGAGAGACCAGGTTCAAGTTAGTTTCAACGTCGAGAAATGATATTCAGACATCGTTTTTTGTTAACACCGTATGACCACCGTATCCTTACAGGGGCAGAAATGTCATTTTGCGCGTTATTTTTCCTTGTTTTTCTATTTGAAATCCCGCTCAGACAAAGACGACAGGTGCTGTCTTCCCTCTGTCGAGATCAACACCAAGAGTTCTGTCGAGAACTTCAACACCAAGTGTTCTGTCGAGAACTTCAATACCAAGAGTTCGATCGATTGTGTATATTCCATTAGCTGTCAAATAATCAGCATTCATTTGGCATTAAGTGAGCGAGATCCTCTCCCGAGATCCTCTCCTCATAATCATCAACAATGATTAATTGATGCTGTCCCACTTTGTATCTATAAATACCTGTATCATACTTCAATGGAATAATATCGAGTTATACACTTTATAGTGTTGATCTCGACTGTTGATCTCGACTATCTTGACTGTTGATCTTGACTGAACTCTTGGTGTCAAGTTCTCACGTAACTCTTGGTGTTGATGTCGGCGGTTGACTTGGTTATCTAATAAGAGAGAGAGAGAGCAAGACGAGGAGACGAGACAGAGTGAAAATGGGTGGCGAACGAAATAACAAAACAAAAGCCACGCCGCGAATGACTAAAGTATACGGTGTTGAATACGGTGTGACAAAAGCGGTGTCTAAATATCATTTACGCTCAACGCCTAAATGAAACAGAAATGATATTTAGACACCGCTTTTGTCACAATCGTATTTAACACCGTATATCGCCAAGCGGCGCTTTAGTCATTCGCGTGTGGCTTTTGTTTTGTTATTTCGCTCCCGCCACCCATTCTCACGCGTGTCTCGTCTCTCAAATCGTCGCCTCTTCTCTCGGCGTGCTCTCTTCTCCGACGGCCGCTTCTCTCTTCCTCTCGCGTCTCGTCTCTCGCTTCCCGTTGTCGTCTCCTCTTCTCTCTCGGCGGTAGTGCATTTCTGCATCGGCGTGGAGGGCTCTCTCGCTTGATTGCTCTGGTTGCACCGCAGAACCGCGCACCACTCGGTCTACCGTAGTCGCCGCCATTGCCGAGATCAAGCTCAAACTGTCGAGATCGTCGTCGGCCGAGATCGAGACTGAGGCGACAGAGGGGAGTCGAGGAGAGGAGGTTCAGTTTCCTTTGTGTTTTTTTGAAATGAGAAAGAAAACGAGGGAGACGAGTTTGGGCGGCCTTTTTTGGCTGATTCGGACATAATGCATATACGGTGTTCGCGTAGGTGTCGCATAAATGATGTCTAAATATCATTTCTGAAATGAAATGAAATGAGGGAGGAAAATATTTTATTTGTAATTTACAATTTTACCCCTACCCACAATGGTGTCCACCGTAAGTTGTCAAAATTGGGTGTCTGGGTAACATTTCAGTTTTTTTTTAAAAGAACTAGGGTATCATTTCTATCTCTTACGGAAACTTTTTTTACATAACTTTTTTGAGGAGTGCTAGTATTACACTCTCTGATACACTCCTTTGAGCACACTATTAACTATTGGGTTACGTTACACTTTTTTTTCTTTTCCAAAATCAATCGTTGGGCGTCCTCTATCAACGGGGTGAAGAAAGGAAACGTCACACCGTCTAACTGGAATCAACAGTTGGGAAGAGGAGAGGTCGCGTATTTCTTTCAGTCCTGGGACTTATAAATACCCGCAACCCTATCTCTTGGTTTCTTTTGCTTTGCATTCGTTCTGACACCTTCATTCTCAGGCTTTCTTCTCCGGTGAATTCTCGAGTGTTGTTTCTCTTCCCGGTGGTTGCAGATAGCTGCTGGTTCGACGATTTCATTTCTGGAGATTCATTCCTGGTGTTCGTGCTCGTTCCGTTTGCGAGAAATTTCTACTGCGTACCCGGGTTTACAGGTAAATTTCCTCTTTCCTGCTTTCCCTTTCTACGTCTTCGAAATGGGTAGCAACATTAGGTCTGTTTTGAGGGACCCGTCTTCGTCCTCTTCCATATCCGGCTTTTCTAGTTCTTTTTCTTCGGGTAGTCCTTCTAGGAGTTTATATGATGCTGATGACGCCAATGGCGGTTGCTTATCGCCGACTGGTAGCTATGTTTCCGTGAATTCTGTGGAGGGAGACTCTTCCCCTGTAACATATTTCCCAGGACTTTTCGCCGAGGATCGTGAGGGTAAAAACGTGTCCCCTGTGGATCCGGTCGAAATTCAAAAACTTTCTGTAGCATTAACGAGTTTCTACAATCGGACATTCTCCGAAAGGGAAGTAGGAGAGTGGTTGATAGAGATAGATAAATATCGACCTTTTTTTCATGACAGTGACTTGGCTAGATCGGATATGGGTAAGAAGGTACTTCAGAGGGACGATGTCGTTCTGCCCCCGAATGCGGAGGAGTTAGACTGGGTCGCAGAAGAGGCTGTTTGCATCCGTTCTCTTTATTCATCAAAGGAAAATTTTGCCATTATGTCGAGATCTCTGGATGTCGCGGAAGGGGTCGGCAATTTCGACAACTGGAAAGTGTTTCGTCCCAGTTCTGATGCCCGAATTTGTTCAGAGTCTAACTGTATATTGATGTTCATGTATGAGGTTTTATTCAAGGATTTGGGATTCAGACTTCCCTCTTCTGACTTTGAAGTTTCGCTTCTTCACCATCTAGAGCTTGCTCCTTCGCAACTACATCCGAACGCCTGGGCGTTTATCCGAGGTTTCCAGTTCTTGTGCCCTTATTTGGGTATCGACCTCTTGTTGGAGACGTTCTTTGCCCTCTTTTCTCCATTGTGGACGGAGGTAGATCCGGCAGGACGCCAAGGTTGGGTGTCGCTGAAACAAAACGGGAAAGTTTTCGAACTGTTCTCGGAGTCCCACCGGGGATTTAAGTCGAAGTATTTCATTGTCGAGGCCATCAGTGAAGCAGCAATGAAAAATGTATGTGAGGCCGTGGAAGAGCTCGATGAGGATGGAGAAGTGTCGACCAGTTGGCACGAAAAGTTTCCACTCTGTTGGTGTAATAAACATTTTGACTTCAACAAAAGTGAGTTCACATACAGCATTGATGAACTTGATGACAACGCCCGGTATGGTTTGAAACAGATTCGTAACTTTGTTGAGATGCTGAGACCTCGACATCGTGCGAATAAGAAAGGGGAACTGGTTGCTGAGAAGGGGTTTGTCGACACTCGTCGGCTCCTCAAGTGCAAGACCCAAGATGAGGCTGATGCATGTTTAGGTAAGCCTTGTGAAATTTGCTCGTTTGCATTTCCCCTCTTACCGTTCTAAATTTGTTATTTTGCAGATTCGATGGCGACATCGGCATTTTTGGCGAGCGTGAAGAGGAAGGGTTTGGCTGAGAAGACTCCTGTGGGTGAAGAGAGTTCCAGCCAAAGTGCAGCTGCTCGTATTCTGTCCTCCATGGTGTCTCCTATTCCGGGTGTCGGGGCTGAAGGCACCCCGAGTCGAGATCGAGCTGCTTCAGGCCGAACCTCAGCCGCCGAGGGGGTTACGGAGGGAAGTAAGCGAGCTTCTGTCTCAACTCGAGAGGAGCCTCTGGCGAAGAGAACAAAGAAGTCTCTTCCTCCAGCCAAGACTCTGGCCCCAGTGTCGATTGGCAAAGCGGCGGGAAAATCTACCAAAGGAAAGGGGGTCGTGAAACCGCATGGGGAGGTTTCGTCGGTCTGGTCGGAGACCGATCTTGTGGTTGCGGAGGATGTTGCGAAGCTTGTTCCTCCGTCCGACGAAGCTTTTTTCAACGAGCTCTCAGAAAGCGCAAAAGAAGACAAATTCTTCGAGAATCTGACTTACAAGCTGCGTGATATTGTCGTCACTAAGTGGATTTTTGAGAAGAATAAACATTTGGAAGTTGAGCTCGGCAGTCTCCGGGAAGGTAGGTCGGACCTCGACAAGAAGATTGAGTCTTTGGAAACGAAGGTTAAGTCTCTGGAAGGGACTGAAACCGACCTTCGTACCCAGTTGGGGTCGGCCAAGGCAGAGGTTACCAACTTGTCCCAGCAGGTCAAAACCCTTTCTTCGGATAAGGAAAAGTTGGTCGAGGAGCGGGGAAACCTCGAGAAGTCAGAGGAGAACTTGAAGCTGGAGGTTCTCGAGTATCGGCGTAAAGTAGAAAAGTTGAACTCGGAGGTCGACCTTCTTGCTAGGCAGAGTCAGGACTTCCTCGAACTTTCAGAGAAGGTGAAAAAGCTGAAGGAGGATAACTCAGCCATGGTGACCCTGATCGTTAAAGCTGGTGACGATCTTTTGCCAACGCCATTGATCAGATTCGGGTCCTCAACCCAGGCCTCGTTTTTAACACCGTGGGAATGGCTCCCGAAGGAATTGTTGAAGGGAACAAGATAGTGGATGCGCAAACGAAGGAGGTGATTCTCGTTGGTCCCAACCCCGTTTCTGACGTTCCTCCTCCTGGGGCGGCTGGCGGTGTCCCCTCTCCACCTCAGGAAGCTGTAATTCCTTCGACCTCTGAGGCAAATGTGTCTCGCGAGCCTTAGTTTTTAAGCTTGTAATTCCTTTGGTTTTGGATTTCCTCTTTTGTAATCGGACAGAGATGTTTGCCTTATTTATTTACCTTATTTTCCTCCTGAAAACCCCTACCGAGAGGTTTATCGCTTGTAAACGAGCTCGGCGCCGGCACGAGTCTCGGTTGAAGGTGCTCGTGGCGCTCGGGCACGAGGCTTTGTTGCTTGGGATCGCCCAAGGCTTTCCGTTCAACGAGCTCGCGGCGCTCAGGCACGAGTCTCGGTTGAACGCGCTCGTGGCGCTTGGACACGAGACTTAGTTAAAGAAGCAAGTTCTTGAACTTTTGGTTTCATTTTATTGATCAACATTTGTAAGTTTCAGATACATATGGCACCAGCTATAGTACTTCTTCAACTTTGCCGCGTTCCATGTTCTCGGAATCTGTTCGCCTTTTGTAACACCTGAGGACGAGATCGACATCGTATTAGGACGACGTATCGAGACCTCGACCAAGACCTTGTGTCGAGATCCCGTGACTAGATCGTTTGCCGAGATCATTTGTCGAGCTGATGAGACCACGCGGCACTAGCCGAAATGAGGAGGTCGCGTGTCGAGTTGATGAAGTCGCTGCATCGAGCCGATGAGACGCATGTCGAAGCCGAGGAGACCGCGTTCACGAACTCGTGTTAGAACCTTGCACGCTTGCACGAGCACCCTAGTCGACATCGTGTCGAGATGACACCTCGTATTCTTTCAACGTTATTCAGCGCTATTATTATATTGTTTGTAATTATTATATTGTCGGCCGACCGCTCTCGTCGGCGTGTCTAGACCGCTGACCGGCGAGTAGAAGGTAATTATGAGAGGAACGATTAAACGGGTAGATGATTGATGGGATTGGCATCTTATAGCCGGAGTTACGTTTATACCCCTTTCTCACCACCAGATACCACGACCGATTCCCTCACACTCATTCTTTCTTCTTCTTTCTTCTTCTTCCTTCCTTACGCTCTGTTTCGTTGTTTTCTTCAAAACTTCTATCGACTAAACCGTGAGTTCCATCGAGATTCTCGCATGCTTTCTTCATCAATTTTGTTCATCATCATCTTCTCGACATATCTCGCCTGGCCGATCACCGCTGAGGTATGAAGAATGTATTTTTCTTTTCATCTGTAAGCATCGCTTAGCGCTATTTCTTCTTCCATTTTTAACCAGTTTTATGCTTCCAAATCGTGTCAAATTGATGGGTTTTCTTCTTCATAATATTACCTATCTTTCTAACCGATTAATTGGGCTTGTAAAACAAATTTCTTTCTCTGATTTCTGCAATCGGCAGTGCCCAGAAACTCTTCATTTTTTTGGTTTATTTCGATTTCTTGTTTTCATTTGTTACTCCTGGTTGATGTTGTTGTCGATCTATCTGTTGAAGCATCAGATAACTTTTTCATGAACTTTGATCGAAATCCCTAACTTTGTGTTAGAGGAAAAATATATTTCAAGTTCTTGAGTTTTATATTTTCTGGGTCAGGTTAAGTTTGGGATGAGAGCTAGATGTATTAGAACCCATAGATCGATCTGAGTTGTGTTTGTTTTAGGAAGTCTGATTCCCGAGATCGAGTGATTTCCGAATCAAGGTGTACGGGAAAGCGAATCCAAGGACGTGGAAGCAGCGGAATCCAGATCGAGAATCAGACGTGTCGAGGTCGATCGAGAAGCGACGTGTCGAGGTCGATCGAGGACTCGTGACGTGTCGAAGTCGCTGTCGAGCTCGTTGAAGACACCGTGTCGAGATCGAAAAGAGAAGTCGCTGTCGAGCTCTTTGAAGACACCGTGTCGAGGTCGTTGTCGAGCAAAGATTAACTTGAGTTCGGTATGCGCTTCACATTAATACTTTCGTAGTATGCTAGCGTAGCGGCAACTCCTAGATATCTCTAAGACTTTATTTTTATTGTTATATTTATGTATGGACTCCTTGATTGGTGTCGAGATTGGAATGTTGTGATATGATTGAGTTTTTGCATGTATTTGATATGTGATTGAATATATGTTGTGAATGGTGTATTGCTGTCGAATTGCGTTTCTTCATGCAGAATGTTTTATTGCTTAAATGTCGAATTGTGTTTTCTTCATGTTAAGCATGCTCTCTTTATTTGATATGTGATCAAGTAAGTTGTGTTACTCTTTGACATGCGGCGAGCTAATCATCGAGTGAGAGAGCTAGGGAGTCGTATGACGTTTTTGAGCCGGACCCAGATAACTGAGGGTGCTAGGTCCCCTTTTGTTTATGGTGGATTGGCTAGGCGTCGCATTATCGATTTGGGGTTGGACCTGCCGATTAATGCATGGTATCGGTTTGGGGTTGGACTGCCGTTTACCTATTACGTCGGTTTGGGGATGGACCGCCGACGATATTCCTAATAAGAGTTGTGTCGAGTCTAGAGTGAGATGGTCGAATCACGCGTGTGGTGATTGAGATATATTATTCTTTGTTTGCTTATATCATTTATGTCGAGCTTATCTTGAATTGTCGAGAAGTTGACTTTCCCGTGGTGCCTTCAATCCATGACGGTTACCCAGGCGATGTCGAGGCGCAGGAACTCGACAAAGAGATGATGCCGAGGAGGAGCTCGACGAGGACCCGAGTGACGACTGCACTTGTCGTGATTGTTTGTTTGTTGGATATTTGTTTTTCCGAGGACTGTACTTGTTTTTCTTTGTGTTCGAGGTCGTGACTACTGGGCAAGGTGTTTTGTTGTTTCAGGTAGACTGGTGGTCTTACTTTTTGAGCGACTGCGTGGGAGTGCCAAGTACCCCAGGTATGATTGCTCTTTGAAGTCAGCTGCACCTTAGGTGTATTTTCTTTGCACATTTGCTACTCAGATTTTTGTATACATTATTATTCCGAGTGATATATATATATGTGTATGTTATGCATGTATGTTTTATTAGAATTTAAGTCTTGTGTCTTAGTTGCACCATGTTTGAAAAGTCAGAATTACTCGATGTGCACGAGTTGGTTTTATAAAAAAATATATATCGTATTTTTAAAAGGCACAAGAGTTTTGTTTTTAAAACACATCTTATATAGGTTTATGTTGAGCTTGGTGTGTTGAGCTCAGAACTCGAGCTTCGGTATATCGAGCTCAGAATGGTCGAAAGCGGTCGTTACACCTTTCAACGTCTCGAGGGTGTACCCCCCGGTACCAGTCTTCGCTATAACTCGGTATGGTCCTTCCCAGTTGGGTGCCAGTTTCCCTTGGGAAGCGTTCTTCAACCCCACATCAGCTTGTCGCATGACGAGGTCATTGGGTGTAAATTCTCTGGGCACAACGCTCTGGTTGTACCTTGCAGCGATTTTTTGTTTAACAGCGATCTCGTTGAGTGCTGCAAGTTCTCGGCATTCGTCAAGAAGGTCGAGTTCTTCTCGCAGGCTTCGATAGTTGTCGATGCTATGCTGGGGGTGTGAAGTTCTCCAGCTGAGTTCTCCAATCTCTGGAATGGCGCCTCGGTGAGTATGAGACGAAATGGGGATTCTCCTGTCGTCGAGTGAGGAGTTGTACGATTCGCCCACAGTAAGCGGGGAAGCTCTTCCGCCCAGTTCCCCTTGGTTTCATCGAGCCTTCGCTTTAATCCTCGTAAGATGACCCTATTTGGGGCCTCAGCCTGGCCATTCGTCTGGGGGTGCTCTACTGATGTGAAGTGTTGTTTAATGTTCAGATCTTCCAAGGTTTTTCGGAAACCACGGTCTGCAAACTGTGTTCCGTTGTCAGTGACGACGACTTCGAGTATGCCAAACCTCGTCAGAATGTACCTTTTGAAGAACTTAATCAAATTCTTCGCAGTTATTTTTGCCAGCGCCTTTGCTTCTACCCACTTGGTGAAGTAGTCTACTGCAGCAGCTAAGTATTTCACTTGTCCAGGAGACATTGGGAATGGCCCTAGAATGTCGATCCCCCACCAGGCGAACGGCCATGGAGCTGTCAGGGACGTTAATTCCGCAGGAGGAGCCAAATGGACATCACCGTGTCTCTGGCATTTATCGCACTTCTTGACGAACAACCTGGCATCTGCATGCATCGACGGCCAGTAGTAGCCAGCACGGAGGACTTTCTTTGCTAGGGAATGTCCTCCGAGGTGTTGCCTGCATTTACCTTCATAGGGGTGTGGAGAACCCTCTTCGGTATAGAACACCGTCCACTCGTCGTCAGGGAGCTCGCCCCATTGAATGAACTTCTGGATGGGGGTCATCCAATTTTCTGGTGCACACCCCACATCGCCTACGCCGCTCGGCGAAATCGCAGCGTAACTTGAGGAGGATACCTGGTATCTCGTCGGAGTGGCGTCATCCACCGAGGTTATCTTTGGGCTTAGCGAGTGTTTCTTGTATCACGGATCGGTTGTTTCGAGTTTCTTGTGCTCGCGAGTTTAGGCAGAATGTCATTTCGGGCGCATTCCTCTCCGGATATGGGAGACCTCGGCCCGAGAAATCGCTTATTTTCTTCTTTACCAAGGCGAGATACTTCTGGAGCAGTGGATCTTTAGCCTGGTATTCTCCATTGATCTGGGATACAACTAGTTGAGAGTCAGTTCTGAGTTTTACCTCTTCAGCCCCAAAATCTCGAGCTAGTGTGAGCCCTGCCAAACACGCTTGGTATTCAGCTTGGTTGTTGGATGTGGGGAACAAAAATCCCAGGGAGAACTCAACGATCAGCCCATCGTCGTTCTCGAGTAACAACCCAGCACCACAGCCCTTTGCGTTGGATGACCCGTCGACACGGACAGTCCACTTGGAACATGGCTCTGCGGCCCCTGGAGTCATCTCGGCAATGAAATCTGCCAAACACTGGGCTTTGATGGCCTGTCTTGCTTCAAAAGTTACCCCGAACTCGGACAACTCAACCGACCACTTGATCATACGTCCCGCCAGGTCGGGCCTGTGTAAGATCTGCTTGATCGGTTGGTCTGTCCGAACTACTATGGGATGCGCGAGGAAGTATTGTCTCAAGCGTCGAGCTGCGACAATTAGCGCAAGCGCGACCTTCTCAATCCTCTGGTATCTCAGTTCTGGGCCTTGGAGAGCTTTGCTTACAAAGTACACGGGCTTCTGGCCCTTGTCGGTTTCGCTGACGAGTACGGCACTCACAGCTTCGTTGGCCACCGCCAAGTAAAGGTATAGGATCTCGCCAGGTGCCGGTCTTGTCAAGACTGGTGGTTCTGACAGGATGCGTTTTATCTGTACCAAGGCTTCTTCGCACTCTGGAGACCATTCAAACTGAATTCCCTTTTTGAGCAGACGGAAAAAGGGTAATGCGTGCTGAGCTGATTTCGCAATAAACCTTGTCAGGGAAGCGAGCATTCCCGTGAGTTGCTGGATGTTTTTCTTTGAAGACGGTTGCTGCATCTCGGTGACAGCTCGACATTTGTCGGGATTTGCTTCAATGCCTCTCGGTTAAATAGAAACCGAGAAATTTCCCAGGTCGCACTCCGAAAGTGCATTTCTCAGGATTGAGCCTCATATCGTTTCTTCGGACTTCTTTGAACACCTCTTCTAAGTCAAAAGTGTGGTCGACCTCTTTCTGAGTTTTCACGATCATGTCATCCATGTACACTTCGAGCATTCTTCCGATCTGCTTCTCTAACACCTTATTCATCATTCGCTGGTACGTGGCTCCGGCGTTCTTGAGGCCGAAAGGCATTACTTTGTAGCAAAGAATTACCTTTGTCCGTCATGAACGCGATCTTATCTTGGTCACGGCAGGTATAGGAATCGTTATAACCGAATCACGCATCCATGAACGACAACAATTGAAAACCAGAGGAATTATCAACCAATTTGTCGATATTGGGAAGCGGATAGGCGTCTTCGGCACGCCTTGTTAAGATCGGTGTAGTCAACACACATGCGCCATTTTCCATTAGATTTTTAACAAGTACAACATTGGAAAGCCAAGTAGTATACTTAATCTCCTAATGAAATCAGCTTTAATCGGATCATTCGCCTTGGCTGCGGCAGCTTTCTCAGGAGCCTGTTTGCGACGTCGCTGTGCAACCCAGCGAGCCTTCGGGTCCAGAGCGAGTTGATGTCACGCGACATCCGGGGAGATACCTGGCATATCGCCAGAGTCCGCGAATAGATCGGCATTGGATTTCGTGCATTCACCAATCGTAGCTTAAGCGACTCGGGAGGTCGGCCCGAAGTTTCACCTTGTCTTCGTTTGTCTTCTCCTAGTTGGACTCGGATGAACTCGCCGTCGGGTATTGGCCTTCGGATTCTTTAAGTGGCTCACGTGACTGACTCGCATAGCGTTATCTTCATTGTTCGCATAACTTTGTCTTCAGACCCCTTCTTCTTCCTCAGCCTCTTCTCACTGCCATGCCTCTCTTCTCACTGGCATGATGTTGATCTCGGATAAGCAGGAACCGAGCTGATTCGCCCCGGTTCGGTGAGCACACTAGAACTCGCCTCGAGACCGGCCCGTAACAATAGGCAAATGGTTAAACCTTCTAGTTGTACTACTAATCTACTATTACTGAAGGCAGAAACTTATTATGTACCAATCATTTAGCATAAGTGTTGTTAGTGAATGGTAAGTGTTGTTAGTGAATGGTTCCTAGTTTTCATCTTATGCAACTCTGTAAATCAAGTGTTGTCATCACTCAGCAATAGGTGCTGTTAGTGAATGTATCAATAACTTCGCACTGCGCTTTTGAATTAAATGGTGGCTTGACATCATGGAAAAGGTTCCATTGATGGCAATGACAAATTTGTCTAGCTTTGATATAGAATAACTTGTTCGCAACTCTTGGTAAGATCTATTCTACTGGGGAGTCACAATAATTGGAACACTATAATGACTGTAACAAAATAAAACACACCACATTAATGCTATTGATAACATGTATTTTGTAGTTTAAGCAGGGTTTAGTTTTGATAGCAATCACCAATCTGTCTAGCTTTGATATAGAAATAAAATGCTTAAAACTCCTGGTTTTATGAATCTCATTTAATAAATAAATAACTTGCTTACAACATATAAAGAAAATTGACATCACAAATGATTTGTTATTTCAACAACTTTATAACAAACAAGCCTATTCTATTATGTACAAGATGACTACTTCTCCAATGAACTAAAATTTTGACAATCATATCAACATAGAGACAAATCTTTCCGTCAAAGTGTAATATTTCAATCTCAAAAGGATAATATCAGCACTCTGTGTTTTTTGTTTGCATCCTCTTCCTTGTTTTGAAGTTCACACCGCTTTCATTTCAATGACTCTACGTTCTCCTCCGGCTTATAAACCTAGGCGGCTTGTGCTTTGATGCAACTGGACAAATGAGTTGCTATATCTCAGATTATTCCTGCCCATTGATCCGTCGTTTTGAAGACAGCAGTGGTTGAAATAAGATATGTATATGAGGGCCACGTCCAACATGCCGCCCCTTCATAGGGGCGGCACGGTGCCTCACATTTCTTGACCTTAGGATTACGCAGTCTCACCATATTGATGCTAGACTACCCACAACATATCTTACCTTTCCTGCCCTGACTACTTCGCCCTCTTCCTAGCCTCCGCTCACGCCATCGCCCCTCCGCCAGAGTCCTCATTCTGTTATGCAACGCCACTACGTACTACTCATTTCCTCCCCCGCCAAAACCCACGTGGGAGGCGTGGTGCTCTTGGGCTGTTAAGTTTTGGCCTAGTGAAAGAGAACAGCCCACGGCAGATTGCGGGCAGTTGCTCGCAGCAGATCTTCGGTGCGGTGTTGAAAGCAAAGTGGTGCGGCCCCTACAAAATTGTGACGACGCACACAAACGGTTGGGTGGACGACGTCAGACAAAGCGACTGACGGTGGGGAGTGGGAGAACTTGCGGTGGTCCAAGAAGGTCACAAACCTCCGCTGGTTCGCGTTGAATTTGATTGATCAATTTTTGTTTGATCAAATGTGAAATGAAAGGTTTATTAACTTTTAATTCTGGTCTTTTTCCACCGTGAAAAGGGGAGACATTGACCTAGACAAGGCGAGGGGCGACGGCGTGCGCCGGCAAGGCGAGAGCAGAGAGCGGAGGAGAAGGGGGGTGAGATGGAGATCAGGGTTTGGATATGATGAAAAAGGTCTACAATAAGATCTGATGGAATTACTAGATCCAACGGTCGAAAACATAAACCATAACTGAGGCACCGTGCACCACCTATAAACCGGTGCACTATAGAAGCCGCCCTATATGAGACCCCACAGTGATAAAAGTATCTTCATATCAAGCAGAGAATTAGTGGCTGAAATAAAAAAGTAAAAAGCAAGCATATATACGACATCAATACTATAATGGGTTCAGAAGTAGCTTACCACTAATGTGGGATAAACAAAAATGACACCGAATTTGTTCTTTTTCCTATGTGTTGTAAATAAAGTTTAAAAAATTTATAAATTATAAAATGTGGCAATAACATTCTTCCCTTCTTGTGAGGATGATAGCAGTAAAAAACAAGAACTTCCTTTGGTACACTTTCTTATTGAAAAAAGGAAGCTGCAGGCTTCGATTGAATCAAGAAGCTATGCTTCTATCCTTGGCAAGTTGCAACTTAAACAATACGAGTTAGGATTTGAACCAAAAAAGTTGAGCTTAACCAAGTGGGTTATTAGGAACATAGAAGTCTCAAACATTTTCCCTAGTGGTACTTTTTAAAACAGAGCTTGGCCACATGCACGGATGTACCACAAAGTGCGAAAAAAACCGTTAATCTAATATCCAATAGACAAAAAGAGTAAAGAAAGGGTTTAAAACTCCAAATGGTAATAGGAATTGAGAAAACAACTTAAAGGTGCATTTTATCAAACAGCTTGGAGGTGAATTTTATCAAACAGCTTGAAGGAAGCTTAATCTGCACTTGGCAAAATCTCAACCAATATAATCCTTCCCAAAAGCAAGAAAAGTGTACAAGGGGAAGTGCAATAGCTACAAATTATGCATTTCTGACTAATTTTATATAGCTACAAAAAAAAACTGATTTTACAAAGACAGCTACCACCTACAGATTGGGTGAGGACGAGAATGATAACCGAAGAGATGGCAGGAGACGTGAGAGATGTAAGAGATCTGAGATGCGTGCTTCCGCAACGACCATACCAAAAACGCAAAGTGATTGGCGTTCTCGAAGAGACGACGTTGGGGGAAGAAAGTGAGACGACGCTGGAAAGATGGGTCTCTCCGTTTTCATCTTCTTCGTTCCTGAGATCAACGTCGTGCCAGCGAGAAGAGAGGCATGGCAGTGAGAACAGGCTGAGGAAGAAGAAGGGGTCTGAAGACAAAGTTACGCGAACAACGAAAATAACGCTATGCGAGTCAGTCACGTGAGCCACTTAAAAATGTTTTAATCTTATCCGTTCATTTTAATCCAATGGATGAGAATAGACCCTCTCACTCTCATATAAAAACACCTTCCTCACTAGATATGCCCTATATATATATTAACATAGTTGAATGCAAAACTTAATGTGATTTATAAAAACAATTTATCAAACAAGATTTTCCATTTTCTGATATCCAAAACAGTTTTCAAAAACAAAATTATCAAACAGATTTTTATTTTATTTTCTTCTTAAAAACAGTTTCCTAAAATTGATTTATAAATTAGTTTTCAAAAACTAAAAAACAAAACACAATCAATCAGTCCCTTCCCTCTCCTCTCCTGCGGCAGCAAATCCGGTTCCGTGTTTTCTCTCTCCTCGGTCCTCCTCTCTCTCTCTCTCTCTCCAAGTTTTTGAGTCCCGCTACCGCATCATAATCCATTCTTTTCTCTGAGGTTTGCAACAGAGTCATCTTCTCTCTATTCCATCTTCATCTCGTGTAATGTTTTGATTTCAACAGCTTCAACTATCCGCACCAACCCACCCGAAAAGCCCGACTTCATGAAACCTTTTCCTACGCTGTCTCGCCACATTCCCGAGTTACAAGCCTTGGTTTCTTCACTCCAAAAATCACTAGCACCCCCGCAAAACCCAGTTCTTGCTTTGGAACTTCTAGGCAAAGCACTTGACCAATACCCAGATCTCAAAGCCTTGAAAAATGTCCACTCCAAGATTTTTTATCTCAGTTCTCATGAAAACCCATCTCTTGGTATCAAACTCATGAGGGCATATGCTGCCTGTGGAGAACCCGGGTTTGCACGCAAGGTGTTCGATGAAATTCCTGCGAGGAATGTTGTTTTTTATAATGTCATGATTAGAAGCTACGTGAATAACCATTTGTACAATGATGCACTGCTTGTGTTTAGGGACATGGTTAATGGAGGTTTTAGGCCTGATAATTTTACCTACCCATGTGTTCTAAAGGCATGCTCTTGTTCTGATAGTTTGAGGTTTGGGTTGCAGCTTCACGGAGCTGTGTTTAAGGTTCGGCTGGATTTGAATTTGTTTGTTGGGAATGGTCTTATTGCTATGTACGGGAAATGTGGATGCTTGCTGGAAGCGCGAGGTGTTCTCGATGAAATGTCGCGTAGGTGTGTTGTTTCGTGGAACTCGATGGTTGCGGGGTATGCACAGAATATGCGGTTTGATGATGCATTGGAGGTTTGTAGGGAAATGGAGGATTTGGGACAAAAACCGGATGGAGGTACAATGGCAAGTCTCATGCCGGCCATAGCTAACACGTCGTCGGATAATGTTTTGTATGTTAAGGATGTTTTTGTGAATTTGGAGAAGAAGAGTTTGGTATCGTGGAATGTGATGATAAGAGTGTATATGAAAAACTCCATGCCTCAAAAAGCTGTGGATTTGTATTTGCAGATGGAGAAAGATGGGGTTGAACCAGACGCAATCACTTGTGCTAGTGTTCTTCCAGCATGTGGGGATCTTTCAGCTTTGTTGTTAGGAAGGAGGATTCATGAATATGTTGAGAAGAAGAAACTATGTCCAAATTTGCTACTGGAGAATTCCTTGATAGACATGTATGCTAGTTGTGGATGTCTAGAAGATGCAAAAAAAGTGTTTGACAGAATGAAGTTCCGCGATGTTGCATCATGGACTTCATTGATATCTGCTTATGGTATGACCGGGCAAGGCTGCAATGCTGTGGCACTCTTCACAGAAATGCTAAATTCGGGTCAAAATCCAGATTCCATCGCGTTTGTCGCAATTCTTTCAGCTTGTAGTCATTCGGGATTATTGGATGAAGGGAAGATTTACTTCAAACAGATGACAGATGATTACAGAATAACACCACGAATTGAACACTTTGCTTGTTTCGTGGATCTTTTAGGACGTGCGGGCGAGTAGATGAGGCCTATAATTTCATCAAACAGATGCCAGTTGAGCCTAATGAAAGAGTTTGGGGAGCACTGCTTAGTTCTTGTAGGGTTTACTCCAACATGGATATAGGTCTTTCAGCAGCAGACAGCCTACTTCAATTTGCTCCTGAGCAATCAGGTTACTATGTGTTGTTATCTAATATTTATGCAAAGGCTGGTAGATGGAAAGAAGTAACAGCGATTCGATCACTAATGAAGAGAAGAAAAATTCGGAAAACGCCTGGCATTAGTAATGTTGAGCTGAACGATCAGGTTCACTCCTTTCTTCCGGGTGACACGTCGCATCTGCAGTCAAAGGAGATATATGAAGAGCTAGGTGTGCTGGTTGGGAAGATGAAAGAGTTAGGATATGTGCCTGAGACTGATTCTGCACTTCATGATGTGGAGGAGGAGGATAAAGAATGTCATCTAGCTGTTCATAGTGAAAAGTTAGCTATTGTGTTTGCTCTTTTGAATACCAAAGAGTCTCCAATAAGAATTACCAAAAACCTTCGTGTTTGTGGAGATTGCCATATTGCTGCTAAGCTTATCTCCAAAATAGTTGAACGTGAAATTGTTGTTAGAGATACCAATAGATTCCATCATTTTAAGGATGGCATATGTTCTTGTGGTGATTATTGGTGAAGTTCCTGATGAAAATTTAACTAGAACCAGCCACAATATTTTAGGCTAGTTTGGTCACAAGAATTTTGCAGTTTTGCTATGGAATTTGGTTGTGCATATTTATTGTAGCTAATTTGTAGCATCTATAATTGTTGTTATAGGTAGGGTTGGGAATAGGTCAGACCGCCTGATAGGGGCATATGGCTTGGCCTGGTCTATTTAATAAAAAAGGCTAGGCTCAAGCTTTTTAAAATGGCTATTATACTTAAATAGGCCAGGTTTAGACTTATAAAATAGCTATTAGGCCTGTGAGGCGAGAGTTTACAAGCTATTCTTTGTGCTTTGTTGTGACTCTTTTTGGACTTTTGAAAAATGATGGCTCATGGCAGGGTGTTGAACGATTGTAGACAGCAGCAGTTGTTTCAAGTGTACTTTCTTCATCAAATGACAGCAGTGCTGCTAAAATTTATGAGGTAAGGATGTGGCTTCTACTATCTACTATCAATATTAGAATTGATTAGGCTGTTCAATTCTCAATTTTAGACATTCTATATAAATGACACCTATTTTATTTGGGGATAAAATTGTGCTTTCGGATACAAAATCTCTGCTTAACCTAACATTTCAAATTTTCTCTTAACCGCCAGCAAAAAACGTTTTCCTGCTACACTCTTTCTTCTCTGCGCTGACTTGTAACAAGACAGAGCTGGTCATCTAGAGAGCTGTGTAGCAAGACATAAACTTGCGCCTAGTCATCTCCAAGACTCCAACAGAGGAGCTTCTTTTCCACTACTTCCCTTTTCTTCTCCAACAGCTCGGTACTCCATTTTCTCCTCAGGCGAGCGAACCTTATTTGACTCCTTCTTTCTTTTTTTCCTCCTTCTTCTACTTCTTCTGTTCGGATCTTCCTTTCTGATTCGTGGCTCGTTTTACTTTCAGTTTTTGCTTTCAGTTTCGCTGTTTTTGCTTTGATTCTTGGAGGTGACACCATAACCCTTTAAAGTATCATTTTACTTTCAGTTTTTGAACTGTTTTATGTTCAAAGTTATGATTTTTACCGGTTTGCATGTTGAAATTTACTATTAGTTCTGCATCGTGAGGCTCCTTCATAGATTTTGCAAGTTAGTGAAAAAGATGACTTTACTATTATAGAGAGCTTCAATGTTTCACGTAGAGTAAATTCAACTAACAACAAGATTGGAAGGAAGGACAATAGTCTCTCACAAGGAGTCCAAGAACATGGTGAGTATCCATGTTTCAGTTTGATTAATTTTCTCATTCCTTCAATGTCTGCAGCATCTATATCAGTTTAACTCCTTTAGCTATGTGAACATATCTAATTCTATTTATAAAACACTGAAATTGCAGTGAGACTAGAGAGAAATATATCTGAAACTATAAAGAGGAGGTTGAGCTTAGGAGCTCGCATTCTTCAAGTAGGTGGAGTGGAGAAATTTTTTAAGCAGTATTTTAGAGTGACAGAAGAGGAGAGGCTGTTGAAGGCTTCCCAGTGTTATCTATCCACCACATCTGGTCCTCTAGCAGGTCTCCTCTTCATCTCCACTGAAAAGGTTGCCTTTTGTAGCGAGAGATCAATCAAAGTCTTTAATTAGAAAGGCCAAATGTGTAGGATCCGCTGTAAGGTAATAAGTCATGAACTAATATACCCATAAAACTCTTCATATCTCTCAGTTCCCCTAATCCAAGATTAGTTAAAATTCTTAAAAGGTGTATGTGCCATGTACAGGTTGCAATTCCACTGAAGAAGATCAAGTGTGTGAACCAAAGTCAAAATGTTGAGAAGCCAACACAGAAGTACATAAATATAGTCCCATTTTGTTGTCCATAGAGAGGGTTTGTTTCTCCCATTATATATCTTTTACTAAATGAGAAAATGATTTCTTTCTCTCATTGTAAAAACATTCTTTTGTATTTTTGAGTCTATCGATATTTAATTACCTACATTGAATTTTGTTGCTTATTTGGAAGTACCTATTCTACAAGCTTTTTTCCTAAATGCCTTTCCTACGCATTTTTATAGAGACTAAGATAACATATATTGATTTTGAATAACAATCATGTATATACAAATAGGTTTTGCTGTGTAGACTTTTATAGACTTTTCACTTATTTTGCAGAAATTTGCATACCAGAAATAGGTTCAATAGTCTGAACCGTTAGGCATAGCTCATTTGTTCCCAAATAATTAGCATTAAATTGAATTTGGATTGGCTTATTTTTGGAAGAAGAGCAGTAATTGCTTCTTTAGGCTAGAGGGACAAACTATTATTTGCTGCCAACCTTTTATGCGATAAGTGTGCTTTTAAGCTTTAGTGAAATCTATTTTTATCCCAAGTGTGGACTTGAGGTTCCTTTTTAAGGTGTAAAACTAATCCACCTAGTAAAACATGGAAGCTGCAATCTATAACAAGTAAGATATCATTTAAGGTTCCTTGCTCATCTAAAACTGATAAAAAAATGTTATTCTCTAGCTGCAACATCTGATGGTATACCCTATATAGAAGATGAAACAGGACAGTCTGTTCTATTGTTGTATTCTTTTCCTTATTCATGTATTAGGTGACAATTGATGTTTCAAGTCCTGAGGTGTGATTGTGAAGGTGTACTGTTTAATTGGTTCCTATTTACATAGGTACTTTCCATATTACCAGCATACAAAGGACTTCAAAGAAATTTGTGTATTGGAGAATTGGTGCTTGCTATGGACTTCAAAGGAAATTATATGTACTGAATATCTATACAACAATTCAATTCTATAATGACAGAAGTTGTTGATATTTTGCAGATACAAGCTGAATATGGATCTGTTGTGTTTTCTGCAAGCCACTAAAGGAATCTTATGTCAACAGATTTGGAGATGGGAAGTGGCTAAAACTTTGACATTTGATATTTAGGTGTTATAAGATCTTTCAATTAACTCAATGAATTGTCTCTCCTAATTTTTTGAGTTTACATAGAAGAAGCCAGTCAGGGAGAGCATCCCATTGGTTTCTTTACGTAATATACGATGCATGTATATAAATAATGTGTTTCAAGTGATATTTAGATTGCTTTAGTTCTTTTTTTTCTTATATCAGAATTCATATGTTTAACTTTAACATCTATTAAGTGGCTAGTCCCGAGGTCCAAAGAAGTTCCTTGCCCGTAGGGTATCTGAATGAGGAAGAATAGATTTGACCCCAAAAAAAAGAGGAAGAATGGGTAATGCCTTAGCTTTGCTTAAGCATTTAAATTTGGTCTACTGCTAAGGAATGATTGTTTGTTGCATATGGGTAACATTAGTGTATTTCCACTAATAACTTTCTGTTTCTTTTATAGTAGTTTGTCTGTTGCATTCTTATTGAGGTTGGGGGCATTTAGAGTGATTGAGATTTATGACTAAAGTGGTCAATACACCCCAAGTAATCGGTATATGTTACTTACTTCTTTGAACTGCTTTAATTCTCATTTTAGACTATTGCTTATGTTTGTAGTTGCATATTTTTACTGTTTTACCTACGGTTTCCTCGGGTGAGTGTACTTATGTCATCTGCTTTTTTAAATGGATTTGGTGACAACACTATTGAGATGGATCCCAGAAAATTTGGGTATATGATTTCAAAAATGTCAGCCTGTGAATTATCCCAACCCTTGGCTCAAGAAATTAGTCAGCTTCTTGATAAAAAAGTGAAATGATCGCAAAAACAAAAATATAGCTATTATTTTTCTACTTAATGCATACACAAGTAGCCATATTTAAAGAGAAATAAATATCTACGAAGTGTGAAACAAGTATTGTATATTTAAAGAGAACCTACTTCATTCAGCTAAAGAAACTCATGTTTAGTTTACAAGTGTTTTCCCCAGTTTGATTACTCATTGCAATAAAAATGAAACAAAATCTGAAGTTTAATTGTATTTGCAAAATGTAGAATTATTGTTAAAGCCTTTGAACGTGAATCATCCAGTTCATTCCAAAACTATGCTAGACAAGTTTTCTGCTGTAGGAATACTTCAGGTAAGTTCTTTGATTTGCAGAAAATACATGCTATAGTGAAGAACTCTGATTTGGATAAATGGAAGACTAGACTTCAAGAGGAAAATACTTATATACTCCAAAATCATGGAGCAGAGCAATGAAGGGCAATATAATACTTGGGAGTGATATACACAAGTGAAAAGTTAGGGGAATTGAAATTAGTCATGGTTGAATATATCTTCACAAGAATTTGGTTTCTGAATAATTTTTATTTCTACACATTTTCATCTGAAAAATTAGTGTATCTGCAGAATTATACATATAGTGTATCTGCAAATTAGTGTTAGTTTATATGATTGAGAAGTACATATTCATTATTGCTTTATTGGATTGGTAACATTTATTATACCATATAAGTACGGGAGCAATATTTTACAATATATTGCAACTATTATACCAAAGTTTTAAGCTACTTGATCAGTTGAGTTGTCAAAAGATGTCAAAATCATTTAATTTCAATGTATCAACTCGTGTTATAATGCTAAACATAGAAAGGAAGGGGCAAACAAAATCTAGCCATTGTTGATTTATGCTTTTACATGATTTACTTCAGATCACAGGTTTGCACCAGGGAGATTTTTATCCAGGATTCTGTTGGGAAGGAAATTGAGTCTCAACTTTTGCTTCTATCAAATAGTACTTTGAGCATAAGAAACAAATATGTCAAATCAGATATAGTATAGGAGAAAATCTTGCTGGGAAACTCAAATATTGGCATGCATTTCCGGTATCTGTACTTTCCCTTGGTTTCAGCACCTATAAGGTTTCAAGGCCTAAACAGACATGTTAGTGATATTACTTTCGATTTTAACTCATTGGAAAGGAACTTTGAAATGTATTTATATTATTTCGGAATAACTCACTGTGCAATGGGTATTTTACATGATATAGAATAATGATCATTGTTAGTTTCCTTCCCCCCCCCCCTTTTGGTTGAAAGAGAGCTGTGGGTTTTTATCTGATTATTATTTCTGATTATTCATGTCCTTCAAAAAGGTTGATTGATGGGAGCATTAGAAACACTTGGAGGCTTGGAGCAACTGTCTCAACATACCACATGCTACTTTTCTTTTGGTTTTAGAAGTCCCTTACATTGAGTTCAAATTTTCAATGCAGCAGTTGTAGTAAATTTTTGTTTTAGTTATGGCTCCAAGTTTCCAACTGTTTAGTTTAGATTGTAAGTTGCTTTACATGTCTTGAAATAGTATGGTTCACAAAATGAATTCTTTTAGATTAAGCAATAATGATTGAATAATTGCATGGGTTCATATTTTGTGATTAAATAATTGTTATGTTTTTTTATCGAATGAAATTGTTTATGGAAGTATTTAATTTAGCTTTGATATTGTTTTATGGCTATTAATGCATAGAGGTGATTCAGAAAGATGCTATTAAAATTGGTATAATGATCACTGTATTAAAATATTTGTTGGGTCAAAAGACATAATAACTAATATTCAATTTTGGTTGATGCATGTAAATGCTTTAAAAATATTTATTGTAACTAACACGGCGCACGAGATAGAATACTCATAAATTTATCAAGCCTTGGTGTTAGATGAAATGAGAATGAGAACAACTTCACGCAAGGAGAAAACAAAGAATAAATTAATATAATAACATGAAAAAAATGATTGGGGTTCTTATTTTAATGCTTTATTATACTCTACTATTTTTATGTAACCTAACTTACTAGGCTAATTTTCCTCTAATCTTCCAGTTCATCTAAAATTTTCATCGATGTTCTTTTCTCATTTCTTTTAAGAGAAATAGAAAAGCTGATGAGTGGATGAATAAGCCATTGCTTTTTCTCTTCTCACATCAAACTCGTATTTGCTTGGTAACTTGGTTTTTGTTTTTTTTGGGTCAAGAGAACTTGGCTTTAATTTGTTCTTTTGATTGTAAGCTGTCATCCTATTCCTCCCCAATCTACTATGAGAATTCGAATCAAGTTACAAGCCTTCCAAAATTCAAAAGCCAAAATTCAAATAAATATGATCTCCATGTCAATATATTCATTATAAATTATATGATTAAATATGTTTTTTGTCTCCGCAAATATAGTGACTTTTGTTTTTTGTCTCTGTAAATTATTATTTTTGTTTTTCGTCTCCACAATTAGTCCCTGTAATATTTTTTTTATGTTTGGTTTTAATCCTTGAAATTAGAGACTATTTTGATTTTAGTCCTTGAAATATGGATTATATAAGGACTAATTCCCAAAAAATATATATATTACAGGGACAAAAAAAAATTACAGGGACAAAAAACAAAGTTAAAGAAATTGTAGGGATGAAAAACAATTTTTTGTGCAGGGATTAAAAACAAAAACTTCTATATTTATAGGGACGAAAAACATATTTAAACTTAAAAATATATCAGGGAAATTAAACCTAGATACCTGCATGCTCTCTGGCTCTTTCTTGTGTGTACTTGTGTAAGAGTTTTTTTGCAGAGCTTGATTGTTATACTCTAACATCCTGAGCCTCCTAGAACGAATATGGGATTGCACATGAACAATTCTGTTAATTGTTCTTTTGTTTTCCTCTAAAAGTGTGCTTTTCTATTTTTTGTTCAGGGGGTTTAAACATTATTTTTATTCCTTAAAATGTAATGTTTTTTCCTTGTTGTGCTTGCAAAGGTCAGGCTTAGGCTAGGCTAAGCTTTTTTCTTTTAATAGACTAGGCCAAGACTATTTTAGAAGCTTATTTAGCTAAAAAAAGTCAGGTTACGGGTCACCCAAAAAACTTTTAAGCCTAATAGGCCGGCATATTTAAGTAAATATAAATAATAATTTTATATTGTTATTACTATTATTATATTAGATTTTGTACATCGTGTTAAATAATATACCTACTGACATTTTCAATAATTTAAACATGTTAACTTACATAAATATTTGACATACTTAAAGGTCTTATTGTAACATAAAATTTAAATAGGCTATCATATAAGGTTTGATTCTCTAAAAGGTCATGTTAGACCTTGAAAAAACTTTATATCATACGAATAAATCACAATCAGATCTTATAAAACTTAGCTCCTCCTATCTATTTGCACTCATATGTCTCATGTCTCTTAGTAACAGTGGTTTTAATTTTCTTTTTTTTATAACTTATTATAAATAAAACATAATCTCATTTATTATAAATAGAACATAATTTCATTGGCCTATTAGCCTGTTAGTCTATTTAAAGATCGGCCAGATGACTTATTCAAATACCTTAATATCAAATAGGCTTTTAAGTAGGCTAACAGGTCATACCGGGCTTTAAAAAGGTCAGATTAGGCCTAAATAAAGTCTATGACAGGTAATTGACCAGGCTTGGGCCTTAAATTTTTTGATCAGGCCAGACAAATCTCCTTTTGTAAGTATGAATATGGTTTAGGAACATGTACAATATGCACAAAATTAGTTAACACTATTAATTTGAAAGAGGGGTGGGGATAATCCAATGTAGGATTTGTTACCAGGACTGACACCTTACTCTATGATTTTTTTGGCTTGTCCAGTATCTTTATTCTTTTGACCTTTTCTTATTCTTCACAATGAGAATAAGCCGTATTTTTTCGCCTCTTCATGAGATGTCTTTCTTTCTCTCCTAGTGAGACGAATTTCTAGCTTTTTTCGTTCACAAATTTTCTGAGTACCAAACTGTTTCCTCCAAGCATTTTTTCTATAGTCGATCTCCGATGAATCTCACTCGGATGCGTACGTTTTTCCCTAGGAGGCGAACGACTATACTAGGGTTTTTTCTTTCCACCCCGTTGGAGCCACAAACACTCTCTTTCAATTGAAAGAGAGATTTGTCTCTTATCACCATCTTTCACAAGTGTTGACCCATGACAAGGTCTGGTCCTCTCTCTTTGTTACGCTTGGTGAATATTCATTGTTAAAGAGAAAAAAATTAAGGTTTTGCATCCGATGTTGGAGCAGACGAAAGTGATTCTTAGAGTCGACGTTATTGTAAAACAGAAGGATCACGAGCTGCTATTTGAGATACTTTCAAGTACATTAATTAATTAAATAATTAATACACTTACACTATGTTTGGTTTAGGGTAAATGAGGAGGAAAGATAGTGAGAGGAGGGAAACAATGTGGAAGGATTGGGTTTCCACAGTTTGGAATACCAACAAAAAGTGAAGGAAAGAAAACTGGAGGTGGGGCCCCATGCAAATTTCGTTTCCGCGCTCAAGTCAACTGGACGAAAAACGGGAAGAGAGAGCATCATTTTGGTTAAATGGACAAAAAAGCCCCTCATTTGATTTCATAACTCTTTTATATCATGTTTGTTTATCTCTCCTCCCTCTCTCAACCTAACCGCCATGATCTATCGCTCCGATGAATCTCTGTATCGCTCTCTAGACTCTTTGTTCTCTCGCAACGTTTTGACCCATTTCAAGATATGGCTCTTTCCTGGCTACTCGGCCACCTTCCCTAACTCAAACCACCGGTGCGACCCATTTCATTTGCTAGTATTTGACAAAGAGCTGCTAGATTTGTAAGGTACTCTTCAACACTCTCCTTTTTTCTTATGTTTTATCGGTGCCACTGTTCATGGAGGTGTTGCCATTTGTGCATTGCAGGTGTCTTCAGTACGCATTACTCGTTTCATCCTTCTCAATCATTTGGTGAGTTTTCAGTTTTGTTGTTCTTTGAGAAAAAATATATATTTACTTTACCCAAAATTTTGGAACTATTTGACCCCCTTCTTTGCATATGCGACATATCCTCCATTGTTTGCAATTTTTTTATACTCTTTTTGTATCTCAAGTCAGGGTTATCTTTCTATTGGTTTATTGTTATTGTAGCTTATGGCCTAAGTCCTTGCTATTTGGGGTGGTGCTGTTTTTGGCACTGCTTTGGCACTTGGTGCCTTGGCACCAGTTTCGGCACTAACATTTGTTTAGCTTTGAGCTGTTAAGTTAGTTTACATTCTGTTATGTCGTTTGTTGTAAATAATAGAATTAATTTTCTCTCTTATTCTTTGTACAAGTAACACTTATATAAGTGGAGCTTGATTAGGCTTTGTAACAAGTCGAATTACTCAGTATTCAATGAGTGCAAAACAGAATCTGCTGTGAGAGAGAGATCATAGTTGCTTAGGCAACATCTTGTAACACTCAAGGTTCATAGTGGATTTCCAGTTCTTCCTCTGCCCGTGGATGTAGCTAACACACTGTTAGTGAACCACGTTAATTCCTTGTTATCTTCTTTTCTCTTAATCTCTTTTATGTGTTTTGCATTCTGGTTTCTTTGGGTTTTCTGGGTGAATTATTGGTTTCTTCCTAACAAACGGGTATCATAGACCTTAGGTTCTGATCACCTCGGTTCTGTTTCATTTTGTGGATTGTCATTGATCCATTTCTGGTCTCATATCTTCGATCTATGCTCTTTCTTGATTCAGCATTGCTGTAATTTTCTGTGGTTTTCTCCAATCTATTTTTTACTGTAATTTTGTTCCGCATTCTGTTCAAGAAAGATGACCAATTCGATCAAGATTGAGAAATTTAATGGGAAGAATAGTTTCAACCTATGGCGCATCGAGATGCGGGCATTACTCAAGGAACAAGGAGCGTCGGCTCCTCTATCGGGCACTAAAGGAAAGGGTGCTAAGGATTTGGCTGATCAACAAGAAGAGAAGGCACATTCTCTCATTCTTCTCTCCTTGGCTAATGATGTTCTGTATGAAGTCTCTCAAGTGCTGCTACTCTCTGGTTGAAATTAGAAAAACCTATATATACTGCAAGGGTCCACTGTCACAGGTATTGCTTCTGCAGTATGTACTTCAGAAGGTAATTATGCAGATCAGCACAGTTTATGGCATATGAGGTTGGGTCACATGGGTGAGAAGGGAATGAAAATTCTGAACAAATAGGGGCTGATTGGAAGACAAAAGCTGGAATTTCTGAAATTCTGTGAGCATTGTATTTATGGCAAGCAACACAGGCTGAAATTCTCCAGGGCAGAACACACAACCAAAGCCACTCTTGATTACATCTATCCTTATTGTTGGGGTCCCTCTAAGGTCCCATCTTTGGGTGGAGCAAGGTACTTCCTGTTTATCATAGATGATTACTCAAGAATGACATGGGTTTTCATGATGAAGCACAAATCGGAAGCATTCAGTTAGTTCAAGCAGTGGAAGATTCTGATTGAAAATCAGGTTGGAAGGAAGGTTAAGAGGCTCAGAACAGACAATGGTTTGGAATTTTGCTCAGAGGAATCCAAACAATTCTGCATTGATGAAGGGATTGCTAGGCAATACATGGTTAGGAACACTCCACAGCAGAATGACATAACTGAAAGGATGAACAGAACTTTGCTGGATAAGGCTAGGTGCATGCTCTCTAATGATGCACTTGGCAAGTCTTTTTGGGCTGAAGCTGTGAGTACATCTTGCTACCTCATCAATAGATCACCTAATTCTGCTCTTGACTACGAAACACCCTTTGAGGTCTGGAAATCGAAACCTGCTGATTTTTCCAAGCTCAAGGTCTTTGGCTGCCCTGCATACTACCATGTGAATGAGGGCAAGTTAGAGCCTAGAGCTAGGAAAGGTGTTTTTGTAGGTTATGGTGATGGTGTGAAGGGATTCAGAATCTGGTCTCCACATGAAAGGAAAGTCATTATGAGTAGAGATGTCACTTTTGATGAAGCCTCTCTAACTGCAAAATAGTTCTGTTTCCACTAAACAAGGTGCAGAATCCAGTGCCCCTGCACTAGGTGCCGTGGCACCAGATCCGGCACCAGCTGAAACTGAGTCACCTGTTACTGATCAAGACCAGAATACTGAAACTGTGATTGAATCCATTCCTCTAAGTCAAGCTGAACCTGAAACCAGGAGATCTCAAAGAACTATCAATCCTCCTGTTAGATATGGCTTTAAGGATATAAATTCCTATGCTCTTCAAGCTGCTGAAGAGATAGATTCTGCTGAACCATCCAGTTATTTTGAAGCTATTTCCTGTCCAGATACAAGCAACTGGATTACTGCTATGAATGAAGAAATGGAATCTTTACAGAAGAATGGGACTTGGCAGCTAGTCACTCTACCTAAGGGAAGGAAAGTGGTTGGTTGCAAGTGGATATATAAGAAGAAACCTGGGATTTCTATGAAGGATGGCATCAAATACAAGGCACGGTAAGTGGCTAAGGGTTTTAGCCAGAAGGAGGGTGTGGACTACAATGAGATCTTCCTTCCTGTAGTTAAACACACTTCTATTCGTGTCCTTCTTGTTCTTGTGACAAATCTTGACATAGAACTTGAGCAACTTGATGTGAAAACTGCCTTTCTCCATGGTGAATTGGAAGAGGAGATTTTCATGAAACAACCTGAAAGTTTTGAAGATCAAGACAGGAAGGAAGTAATGTGCAAGTTGAAGAGATCACTCTATGTGTTGAAACAGTCTCCTAGACAGTGGTACAAGAGATTTGATCAATTCATGATCAAACATGGTTTTAAGATAAGCTTATATGACTCATGTGTTTACATGAGTAAGGTGAAGCATGACATTTACATTTATCTACTGCTATATGTAGATGACATGCTGATAGCATCTCTGAGTGTGAAACAAATTCAGAATCTAAAATTAATCTTAAGTTCTAAGTTTGATATGAAAGATCTAGGGGCTGCCAAGAAAATCTTAGGGATGGAAATATACAGGGATAGAAGCAAGAAGAAATTGTTCCTATGCCAAAGAAGTTACATTCAGAAAATCTTGAACAGATTTGGCATGAATACTGTTAAACCAGTAAGCACACCACTGGTTTCCAGCATCAGAATTTCTGAAGTCTCTGCATAACAATCCAAATCTGAGAAAGAACATATGGCCAAAATTCCTTATGCTAGTGCTCTGGGGAGCCTTATGTATGTGATGGTTTGTTCAAGGCCAGATTTAGCACAAGCTGTGAGTGTTGTTAGCAGATATATGACAAGGCCAGGGAAGGATCATTGGCAGGCTGTGAAGAGGGTTTTCAGGTACCTCAAAGGCACCATTGATGTTGGCCTCATTTATGGAAGTGAAATGTCTTGTTCACTTACGGGTTTCACTGATTTTGATTATGCTGCACACCTTGATGCTAGAAGGTCTTTAACCGGTTATGCCTTCACTATTGGGGGCTGTTTGGTCAGTTGGAAAGCCACACTTCAACCTACAATAGCTATGTCAACAACTGAGGTAGGAATACATGGCTTTAACTGAGGCAGCAAAGGAGAGAATTTGGCTCAAAGGTCTCATTACAGATCTTGATTTTCCTCAAGACAAAGTTGTTATCTACTGTGATAGCCTTAGTGCTATATGTTTAGCCAAAGATCAAGTCCACCATGAAAGGACTAAACATAAAGATGTGAGGTATCACTTTATCAGAACTGAGAATCGGGTCAAGGTGCAGAAAATTGATACAAAAGACAACCCTGCTGACATGTTTACCAAACCTGTCCCGAAAAGCAAGTTTATGCATTGCCTAGACTTGCTTAATGTGTCCACTTGGAAGTAACAGTGGTGAAATGGCAGTAGAAGGGAAGAACTGATTCAGCATATCTGTGAAGGCTTAGTCCAAGGTGGAGATTTGTAGCTTATGGCCTAAGTCCTTACTGTTTGGGGTGGTGCTATTTTTGGCATTGCTTTGGCACTTGGTGCCTTGGCACCAGTTTCGGCACCAACATTTGTTTAGCTTTGAGCTGTTAAGTTAGTTTACATTCTGTTATGTTGTTTGTTGTAAATAATAGAATTAGTTTTCTCTCTTATTCTTTGTACAAGTAACACTTATATAAGTGGAGCTTGATTAGGCTTTGTAACAAGTCGAATTACTCAGTATTCAGTGAGTGCAAAATAGAATCTGTTTTCTGTGAGAGAGAGATCATAGTTGCTTAGACAAATTCTTCTAACACTCAAGGTTCATAGTGGATTTCCAGTTCTTCCTCTGCCCATGGATGTAGCTAACACACTGTTAGTGAACCACGTTAATTCCTTGTGTTATTTTCTTCTCTCTTAATCTCTTTTACGTGTTTTGCATTATTCGGGTTTCTTTGGGTTTTCTGGGCGAATTACTAGTTTCTTCCTAACAGTTATATTGGAGACCCAACCAATTTATACCTTCTTAGATAGTGTTTTCAATGTATTTTATGTTAACAACTTATGTGCTGACCTTATGCTTTTAGGTTATGGGTTTTTTCATTTGGAGAGTAAAAATTATGCTTCTTCAGAATATGCTTGGGAAACCGCTACCTTCTTGGTACTGCATTGATGTCGTTCGATGCTAATTATATAGAGCACAAGATGATTTCATCAAGTGAGAGTCATATCCTAATTTGTGCTTGCCTCAAATTTGGTGATCCTAATTGTTTTAGTATGTTTTTCTATATTTGGCTTGCTCTGAAGCTTAACTCACTCTTCTATTTGCCTTATTCATTTGTATAGTTTTGCCTTCAAATCTTCCAAGTGTGTAAACTAATCCACTGCTGTAATGTATAATTGTTGGAGAATTTCAAATGGCATTACCTTTTTTAAATGGAATTATCTAATTTTTTTATTTATTTTTTCCATTTTTGTGTGGGTAAATATATTTTGTCTACTATTTTGACTAAATTTGATTTCCAGATTCTTTTTGCAGTCCGTGGGGGTATACTGCTGCTCTTTTGGTAACTTTTCCTGACTTCCTTCTTAATTTGAATAAGATTATACCTTATAATTAACATACCTCATAGTATTTTCATATTAGATTTTGCATGCCTTGAACTTGTCTCCAAAGACCAGAACAGGGGAGGAACACCATAGAGGGTCGTGTATTTTGTTGCTCCCTGTGGTTACTGTCATTGGCATGTGAATAGAGTAGAGTAATGCTTTTGTTATAATTATAGCATATACTTCCTCTCTAATAAATGGGAACCATTTATGCATATGACTTCATCTATAAATTTTAATTAAAATATTATAGTTATTTTATATATATTGTTTAACAAACACATAATACTTGTTGAAGGGTATACTTTTAACTGTGTATGCTCATATTTTGATGTTTCATCTCCATGCGATATAATAGTAGTAACTAAAATATTTGACTTGTAGGTGCTACCAATAAAACACATGCAGAAGTGCAGCTAGCAACACAGGTGCAGACAGTGCAAGAATGTGTATTATGTATTTGTAAAACGCTTGTGATTATCAAGTTATGGTTAATTTGCACTAAGCATTTCACTTGTTTTATTAGAAGAATTGATGTACTTAATTATGGAAAGTTCTTTAAGAGATTCTGTATTCTTATACTTCTGTATCCAAATATTCTTAAAAATAAAGTATAACATCTTTAAAAGTTTCCGTAAAATTTTTAATGTTTGAGTTATGAAAAATTTATTTTGTTTTCTTTAATTTCTTGTTTAATTTCTTAAATAATATCTTGATTAGAGTCAGGGCATTACACCTACATTAATTTGTAAATTAACTTCATTAATTTATTGTCGGCTCAGTATTGAACTTATAAGGTCACACACAAACGAGTGTTATAATATTTGCTAAAGAATTATTTTATTATTTGATATTTATTTAAATAAATAAAAAATTTCAAGTGGACGCGTATTTAGGATAGTATAATGTGGAAGTATATCAACGAAAAGAAGAAAAAAATAATAATAAGTTGGTGCAAACGTGGGCACCTCATTGGAATGGTGCATGTTTTCTAACTTGTATTTGACTTATCAAATGGTTCAAAATTCAAATTCCATAAGAGAAACAAAAAAAAAAGGAAGAGATGGAACGAAAATAATCAAGATTTGGCAACGAAAATAGTCAAGAATAAGTGAGTCTTTTTTTTGGGTGCATAAGTGAGTCTTTTATAAATACCATTAACATGAGACAAGTAGAAGTTGTAAGAGATAAAGTGGATCGAAATAGAATCAAATTAGATTCTTCAAGAAAATGTGCTTAGTGATTATAACACCCCCAGTTTTTCCAGTACCTTTTGTAATTTAATTATGTGAATTTCTATTACGAAAATATAAATTGAAAATTTGAAATACGATTGATAAATTGAAATAAAAAAAAAATAGCTAACAACTCAAATAAAACTCGAGTTGTGTTTTAGACTGATAATGTGTGATCCATGGAGAAACAAGAGAATTTTGAATAAAATAAGTGATAATTAGGTAAAGATAGTCAGGTAGGAGTCCCTCATGGCAGTGGCGGACCCAAGTTGGGTTGAGTGTGGGCACATGCCTACACTCACTTTTTTAAAATAACACTTACTAGCTTATATTTTTTTTTTATTTTGAACCCCCTAAACTTTAAGATTTACACCCACTCCCCAACAATCTCTTGTCTCTCCCACTCAAAACTCAATACAACTGCTCTTACATCTCGACTCACTCTCCTTCGTGTTGGTAAGTGTTATTTTCGGTATCTGTTTTCTCCTTTTACTAGGTTCAGATATTCCTCAATTTAGACTAAATCCCTAATCTGATCCTTTTATTAATTTTCTCTTGTATTTTTTTTATTATAATTGGGTCTCTGTTAATTCGGTCTTTGTTGTTTTGTTATTTCCTTTTATAATTTTTTTAATTCCGAAACCTTTCTATTTTTTGTAAGTCCAAAAACCTATTTTGTGTTATAAAAAATCATGCTCTTGTTATTTTGCAAGAAGAATAAACATTTGATGTTGTTATTTTTTTTAATAAAAACATGTGTTAATGCTCTTGTTATAATTTTAGTGATTTTAAAACTTTATGCACCCACTAACCAAGGGTCCTAGGTCTGCCACTGCCTGATGGTGTGCTTGGTTGTGAAGAGAGAAATATGTGAGAGTGAGTGAAAAAAGAGAAAGAGATGATAAATATGGTAGATTTGAAGTATTGTCTGGTATAAGAGAAAGAGAAGAGAAATAGAGAAAAGAGAAATAGAATAATTTTATGATTTAACAAACAAACCCTATCTAAATAAATAAATATATTCCACCAATAAATAAATAAATATCTAATTATTACCAAGTGAAAATATTAGTTAATAAATTTTATTTTTCTTAATTAATTAAATTACTTGATTAATTTAGTATAAATGTTATTTTATTTTAATTATTAATATTTTGTTTACTTTGTTTATTTTAAATAATTAACTTCATATATGTAATATTTTATTTTAATTTATCTTATTTAATTTAATATAATTTATGTAATATAATATATGTAATATTCGTTTGCTTTAATTCATTCGAACAATATAGCATCATATTAATGTAAGCGTAAAAAATATAAACCTTAAATCTTTTTCCGTTGTACACTAACTGTGGTCCTTGTCCGTCGTGTCACTTTCAATTTTCTTTCAAGTTTAATTTTTACTTTACATGAATTTGATGATGTGTTGCCACATTATTTGATGACTTTAAAATACAAAACTTGTCATATTTATTAAATGATGTGATAATACATCATTATATATATGCGTAAAATATTTTTAGTACAGATAAATTAATTTTCTAGAGAGACAAGTGCACATCTATTTCTCATCAGCGGTCTGGTTTGTTCCGTCTGGTATGATGTGCTTGAGTGGTTAGGGGTGGATTTAGTGTTACTGCACGACTTATATATGTCAAATGTACCTCATTCTTACCTCATTGGGTGGGAGGCGCAGGAGGTCTGGGCTTGCCTTGATCTGGCATGCGGTGGTTTGAGTTATTTGGGAGGCACGTAATTTGAGAATCTTCTATGATAAGGCGACGGAGCGGGCGGCCATTCTTGAGAAAATTCTTGGAGGTGGCTGTTGGTAAGGGGAGATCGAATATCTGTCTCTTCTATGAGTAGTTCACTAACCCATTAAATTATCTATCTAGGTGATGGGGAATTAGGGTGGAGTGTTAATCGGGACTCTTGTTCATGTATCATGAGATATCAACTTGAAGTACCTTTTGTACTCAGTTTAAGGGTTTGAGTGCTCCTGTTGTACTTATTGTATATCAGTTGGAGTACCCCTGAAATACTTCTAATTATTAATATATTCTTTTTTGCTATAAAAAAACAAATAAATTAATTTTTTTCCACGTACTTTGTGTTTACACCCAAAATATTCACCAGAACCAGCCGAAGCTAGTCTCAGTCGAATAGATCAAATAGTCGATTGCTCATCAGCCGATGTTCCTACCAGTCGATATGGCGTGTCAGCTGATAGGTTCGAAAGCAGGAAACTGGAAGCTATACACGGGCCTTGGACTGATTGGGCTTCAAGGAAGATATTCAGGCCCATGGGGATAGTATGGAGTCACGTATGGGATCAGATTCTTGCTCCACGAGTCGAGTGACGTGGGAGTAATTTTGAATTAATTAAATATCCAAGGAAAAACTGATTAAGATTGTTCCCCATGGTTTTAGGAGCTGAGCGAGGGAATCTGAGGAGATCTTTGCACATAGAGGACCGTTGGTTGAAGGGACGTGGCCACAATGCACTAATGCGCCTAGTTTTTAGGATCGTGGTTAGTGGAGCATGGCACGACTCAGCCGAATAACTGCCAACTAGGAATGTATCAGTGTTAGCCAACTGAACGTGGTAGATAGGGATAGTTCTTAGTTGCTACTATAAATACCCAGTTGTACATACATTTTAAGGGATCGATCAATCAAATAACTTATATTTTTTTTGCTCAAAGCTTTTATTCGCAGTTTATGTTTACCTTTGCGTCCCAGTTTTATCTTAGTTCACCGACTTAAACCTTTCTGGAGTGAGTTAAGGGACCCATAGCTAAGGAACAGAGTTCCTTCCTTGGCGTAATCGCTTGAAGAAAAGGGAATCATTGTTGTGAAAGTTAGCCGATCTACGGCTAATTAACTTTGCAGACAACAAAATTGGCACGCCCGGTGGTACTAAAGGTGAACGAATCAACACGCTCAATCCCCAGTCGATTACCATGGCGTATGCACTTATGCGTCGGGCAAGAGTTTGAGCAATATGACGGCAAAGAGCAATCCCGTAAAAACCGGTTGAAGGAAGCCTATCCCGTGGAAGCAATGTTCCACCAGCAGAACAAGTACAAGCAGAGATGGAGGTCAAACTCAACCCAACGAGCTCAATGAGACCCTTGGTGATGACCACTTCGCTTATACGCCAACAACTCGATTTGGGAATCAATGATATCATGTACCACGTGTCGCAACAATGGTCGATATTGTGAAACCCATGGTGCATAACGGCACAAAGAGCCAGGGAGACAGAGGCCGTGAGGGCTCGCAAGTGAAAGCTCTATCAATTCGCTTATCCCAACGCAGTTGGGTACCCTACCCAGGCAGACTCGTCATCCAAATGAGTGCACCAAAGTGGACCAATTCAGGTTCAAATTAACATGACTCAGGCAGTGCACACCAAGCCAAATTTACCTACATTCAGTCTGACCTACTCAGGTTCAAATTAATATAGGATGTACCTTCTAATCCAATTAATTCCCAGCATGCTGCTTTTGCCACGTTGAACACTGGAGGGCAACCAGTGGCGAATGACGTGAACAACAACGCTAACCTTCATTTTGGACAGGTGCAGATGGCTAGGAGGCCACCGGATGCAGTGGGATCAATTGGTATGTCGCAAGCTATGCCATATGCTCACTTTATGGTTCTCATTGCAGCGACTAACCCACAAAGATAATCGGGGGCAAACTCTTGGTACAGGATCGGGGGTATAAGACCACCTGGGATATGCAGTCACCACCATGGAACCAGATTCCACCAGACGCCTAGTCTTCCATTCTACCCATCCTATCCTCAAGTATCCGCAGCACTCAAATGGGGTCAACTCCTCCAAGGGCACCTGGTTTGATGGCAGAGCAGTCATGGGGACAGATCCCACCTCTACCATTTAACACGAGTGTGCCTGGAACTCAATATAGGGCACCCGGCGAAGGAAACATGGAGCAGCCATGGGGGGTTTACCCACCTCCACCGCTTAATCAACCAGGCTACCCCAATCCTCCGTAACAAGCATCCCAGCGCATCCCCAACTTGGAGACAAAGAACCACGCATCACGCTCCTACTTTGGGAGAAGTGAGGCTGTGGGTTCACAAATGCTAGACCTACCGCCATTGCAGACACCATCAAAAATACTTTGGTGTGCAAACAAGCCTGGATCGCCCAATCTACAGGAAACCTTACCCTGAGTGGGTGGATAGATTGGTACCTCTGCCTAGGGGATACAGGACTCCAGACTTTGCTACTTTCTCCGGGGAATATGGCAAATCGACTATGGAGCATGTAGGCAGATTTACTGCCCAATGTGGTGAAGGGAACCAGAATGAGTACCACAAATTGCACTGCTCTTGTCACTTACCCAACAGCTTTACATGGTATTCCTCTTTGCCACCTAATTCTATACAAACATGGTCGATATGGAGAGGTGCTTTCATGACAGATTCTATCGCCCCAACCTCAAGTCATCGCGGCCGATCTCATGAACCCGAGGCAACAGGTAGATGAATCTACGCCGATTTTGTGGAAAGGTTCAGAAAATGGCTGGAAATGTTCGCAGCGCTCCTCGAGGCGTAATATGCAGCCATGGCCATTAGCAAGATGCATCCCCAACTCAAGGAAAAGCTAGTCGCCAAGCTTGCAATCGACATGAACCGCTTAGTCTCAAGGGCTACTCGCATTAAACAATTTATCCAGGAGAAAGAAAAGAGGCGAGCCAAGAGGGGAGAAAGCCCTCGCTTGGTATCCATTGTAGAAGTCGAGGACTCGATGATGATTCACCGATTCCACTACAGACATCATGGCAATGAAATAGTGAAAGGTAAAGGTTATACTTGCCCCGCCTAAGAGTCGCCAAAGGAAAAGAGCCAAGTTCAGGAGATGGCAAGACGTAATACTCCTTCGATATCTCCAAGGCGTACCAGATCTTTGACTACTTGCTTAAGGATAAGCAAATTCGCCGCTGGATGGGCACAAAATCCCACCCGCCGAGGAGTCAAGGACAAGAAATACCGCAAGTGGCACAATTCTTATAATCACGCAACTCAAAATTGCATGGTTTTTAGGAAGGCCATTCGTATGGGATAAAGGAGGGAGGTTCAAGCTTGCAGACAAAGGAATCGCAGAAATGACGGTGGATACCGATCCTTTCCTCTCGCTGATAGGTATGGTCTCATTCTCAGATTTGATGGCGAAGGGCTCAGCCCACAAGCACAGGATATCTGCGGCAACAAGTCCGGAGGCCAAAAAGGACCACCGATTCAACCCATATCGATCGACCGGGACCTCAAGATGCTGTGGTTTCGCTTTGACAGATCGGGAAACCCCAACCGTAAGCAAGACCTAGGAAGGGGGCAAGCCACCCAAACCAGGTAGGCTCACCCAGAATTGGTGAAACACTACATTACACACGCTGCACTCCCAACAGGGAATCCTCGACAAAGAGAAAGGCAAGGCACCTATCGAAAATCGGGGCAAGATCGCCAACCATTAGAGAAAGTGGTAGGCTATCTTTACCCAGGATTGATGAGGAGCCTATTCCCAGGATAAGAGAAGGATAGCCGAGTTCATCAGAGAAGGAGGAATGTCCTCCTTAAAGATAACAATGAGGAATGATGAGAAGTTAAAAACACAGAGAATGCCGAAACCCCGCTAATGTCATCAAGGACACCGGTTCTTGAATAAGTATGCCAAGGACAAAAGGCGATACCACCGGCCGACAAGAACCCAAAAGAGAAGGATGCAGAGAATGAGGTCTGCTCCGTAAGATGAAACAAACTCGCAGATGATAGCCGATGTAAAGAATAGCGAGAAGAGGGAGATCCCCTTAGAAACCGTAATGAAGCATTGATAAGGCTTTCCCAAGCTCAAGCTAAGGAGGCCGAGGAAAAGAAGTGCCCAAAAATGTAGAGCCAACCATCGAACAGAACTCGCCCTCAAGGTAGGGTCTGATCGCCGCAGTCGATGTAGATGAAGAGGCAATCACTGTAGAAGGTTCAGTGATCCCAGAGATGCACTGGGAACAAGACAACATCATGGAAGACTCCTTGTTGAATCTCCTGTTCAATGAAGAGACTGATGGCCTGATGGCTGAGATAGAGGCTATCAGCTTAATCCCAGAAGAATTCTGGGCAAACAGCCCACAACCAGGAGGTTTGGAGGGGGATGTGTTTGCCGAAGAAGCAGAATGGGCTTCGTTAGCCGATACACCGGCTGATGAGGTCACCAAGGTAGTCGTTGAGAAACCTACAGAAGAGATGATGAAACATTTAAAGCCCCTTTACATTAGGGCCTATATTAATGGGAAGATTTTTGGAAGGGTCTTCGTGGATGGAGGGTCAAGCAAATGTTATGCCTGTGACAACCATGCGAAAACTGGGAAAAAGTCTTGAGGACCTAGTTCCCACCAACATGAAAATGTCCAACTTCCTGGGGGAACCTTCCAGGGCACTTGGAGTCTTAATAGTTGAAGTCACAGTAGGCCCCAAGACCATCAAAGCAGCTTTCTTCGTGGTTGATGGCAAACCTTCCTATAGCGTGATTCTGGGAAGGGGCGGGATTTATACAAGCCACGGTGTGCCCGCTATTCTTCATCAAGCTCATGTTTTGGGTCGAGACAACGTGGAAACAATGAAGCAGATACGACCCCCTTTTCGGCAGAGGTAAAAATGTTGGAAGCCCTGTTCTATTCCCCACACCTAGGGCCTATTGCCATCCCAGAGGATTATGAGGAAGGGGTATGGAAAGCATGCAACCTTACTAATGAGGGGTTCAAGTTAAGATCTCAGTCAACCACTACCAATGAGCAGATAACTCATGAGTAGGGCATCCTGGTACTCAAGACCTTTTGGGTCGGCTATAAATCTTTAAGGCCGAGTCCAAAGCGATGGATGCCATGATGGAAGATTATGACACTGCAGAGGAAGAGGAGGTACTACTCTCCAGGGAGGAAGGTGCGGCAGCCAAGCCTGGTGAGGTGTGTACAGCCGAGCCTATGGAATTGGATTCCCCTCTTCACAAGACTACCTCGCGTTTGAGGCGTAAGATCCTTTAATCGAGATCAATTTGGGCACGCATGTAACAACCCGTAATCGTGAAGGTGAGTGGATTGCTTGAGGAAGACAAACGGGTAAGATAGTCGAATTAATCCAGCAGTACAAAGATTGCTTTGCCTGGAATTACTTCAAATGCCTGGTCCGGCGAGAAGGTTGGTAGAACACGTTGCCTATCAAAGCAGTGATACAAACTGCTCAAGCAGCGCCTCGCAGTTCAATCCCCAACCGATGCCTCAAATTAAAGTCGAAATTGAAAGGCCATCAAGGCAAGCTTTATAAGAACGGCCAGCACGCTGAATGGCTATCTAACATAGTCCCCGCTGCCAAGAAGAATGGCCAGATAAGAGTATGTATAGACTACAGGAACTTGAACTTGGCCACTCCCAAGGATGAATATGCTATGCCTGTGGCTGACATGTTAGTCGATGCGGCAGCTACGCATGGCATTCTCACCTTCATGGATGGGTACTCAGGGTATAACCAGATCTTTCTAGCAAAATAAGACACTCACAAGACAGCCTTCAGGTGCCCAGGAGCACTGGGGATTTACGAATGGGTGGTCATGCCTTTTGGGCTCAAGAATGCAGGAGCCACTTATCAAAGGGCCATGAACTCCATCTTCCATGACTTGATCGGCAAAACCATGGAAGTATACATAGACGACGTGGTTGTCAAGTCCGAGGATTTTGAAAGCCATCTAGTCGATCTAGAGCAGCCCCGAAAGGATGCGTGCCCATGGGCTAAAAATGAATCCGCCAAATGTGCTTTTGGAGTGGCAGCTGGCGATTTCCTAGGATTTCTGGTCCACCATCAAGGAATAGAAGTAGACAAGAACAAGGTGAAAGCTATCTTGGAAGCCAGACCTCCTAGGAATAAGAAGGAGTCAGAAAGTTTGATTGGTAAGATCAATTTCCTAAGAAGGTTCATAGCCAATTCGGCCGAAAATGAAGGCTTTTTCCCTCAATGAAATTAAAGGATACAGAGGATATGGTATGGGAAGGAGCAACAACAGTGCCTTTGACCAAATTAAGCAAGCGTTGGCCAAACCTCCCGTGTTAACGCCCCAAAGGTCGTGAAGGCCACTCAAATTGTATATAGCTGCTGAAGAAGAGTCAATCGGCTGCTTGCTGGCGCAGGATGCCGATGATGGAGTTGAAAAAGTTGTATACTATCTCAGCCGCACCTTGAATGATGCAGAAACCAGATACACCCCTATTGAGAAATTATGTTTATCATTGTTCTATGCTTGTACAAAACTCGAATATTATTTGTTGCCTAAGGAAATATTAGTTTTGTGCAAAATTGATATTATTAGGTATTTACTTAATAGCCTGCCTTACAGGTCGATCGATGAAGTGGGCCATTAAGTTAAATGCTTTCGCTAAAATACGCTCCATTAAGAGCAATGAAAGGCCAGGCGGTAGCCGATTTTCTCGCTCAACACCCTTGTGTTGAAGTCAAAGACCCATTAGCCGAACACGCTGCATGTATTAATTTGAAACCTCGTGCCGATGTTCGATGGGTCACGAACCCAAAGGGGTAGGCCGGCATCACCATCACCGATCCAATCGGGAAAAGTTGGAAATTCATGTGTCACTGGATCTTGGGTATTCTAATAATCAGCAGTAATACAAAGCTTTGATTTTAGGGCTTAAGATCCCGGCACCATGAAAACAAATTATGTTCAAGTCATGGGAGATTCACAGCTTGGTAATAAACAAACTAACTGGGAGTATAGATGCAATAACCCTAACTTGAAAGAATGCTATGAAACGGCTAGCAAGCTACTTCGCTTGTTTGTCGATGCAGAGTACATCACATTCCTAGAGAAGAGAATGAAGAGGCTAATGATTTGGCTCAACAGCCTCAGTGGTATAAAGACATGATAGTCAAAGTAAAACATGAAGAGTACCCGCCTGGGAGTGTGCACTATCAGAGCGATCGACTCTTGGAAACAAGAGTTAATCGACTATCTTAAAGATCCTTCAAGCAAGATCGACTTCAAACTCAAGCGTAAAGCACTCAAATACGTAATGGTAGACAATGAAGTTTACAGAGAGCCATCAATGGAGTGCTACTCAAGTGTATTGATAAAGAGGAATCCATGAAGGTCATGGGGAAGTACATGAAGGAATCTGTGGATCTCATGTATCGACCCACGATGAAATGGCTAATATACCGACATGGATATTATTGGCCTACCATCACACTGATTGTTATCAATATGCCAAAGGATGTGAGGCATGTCACCGCATGGTCCAATTCAAAGGGTTCCACCAAAACCTCCACCCAAAGGATAAAACCTTGGCCATTCAGGGATGGGCAATGGATTTAATAGGCAAAATCTATCCACCTTCGCCCAAGAGGCATGCGTTTATCATAGTTGCGATCGACTACTTCACCAAGTGGGTAGAAGCCCACCGATGGTGAATGTGACTCAGAGGAGGTGATTAGGTTTATACAATGCCAGATCATATATAGATTTGGAATACCAAACCATCACCACGCATCAAGGCACTATGTTCCTTTGGGGAGAAAGTGGTGGCCTTCGCACAACAATTTGGGATTAAGTTAATTCACTCATCCCCTTATTATGCTCAAGCCAATGGGCAAGCCGAGGTTACCAACAAAGTTCTTATTGATATAATCAAAAGAACATTGAGGATAAGCCAAGGAAATGGCATGAAACACCGAATGAGGCATTGTGGGTCGTGAGGAACTCCAAGTGTAAAGGCGACCGATTTACTCCGTATCGGCTAACATATGGCCAAGATGCAGTGTTACCCTTAGAAATAAACGTGACTTCACTAAGAGTAGCAAAGCAAAACCTGCTGAGCCTGGATGAATATCAACAGGCCATGTTAATGGAACTAGATTTGGTTGACGAAGATCGACTCATGGCCTTAGACCAGATTGAGCATAGCAAGCAAAAGATGGCTAGGGCTTACAACAAGCGTGTGAAGCCAAAAAGGTTTGTTGAAGGAGACCTGGTTTGGAAAACCATACTACCTGTTGGGATCAAGGATCCTAAGTTTGGGAAATGGTCACCAAATTGGGAAGGGCCATTCATTGTTAGCAAAGCTTATCATGGTGGTGCTTATCGACTAGTCAACATGCAAGGCGAAGAACTAAATAGAAGCATCAATGGAAAATACCTCAAGAGATATTACCCCACCATGTGGGAAGGCATATTGAGAATTAAAAGCGTGTGCATTAGCATAAAAGCAAAATTGTTTGTGGTGACCACAGTCGCCACCTAGCCAAAATTACAAAAGCTTAAATGTGAAACTAGGAAACCGCCGCCTCGGGAGCCTCACTTGATTTTTCCTCAACCTGGCAGACTGGATCGGCCGACGATGCAGAGCATCACCATAGCCAAGCTTCACTATATCCGGGATAGGTTCTGGCCGGCACTTCACCTAATGCCTCCACCGAGGAAACAACAAAGATCTTCAGGATCGCTTTGCCGATGGTCAAGGATCGGCCGCTACGATAGCTTCCTGCTTCCTAACCTCCTCTACCGATGCTTGAAGGAGTGCCAAGCTTGATTGGCCTCGGCTAACCCAAATACGGCTAGTCTCAAGATCTTTGTCTAAGCTCGTTTTCTAAGCGCCAAAGACCGCTAAATCACGATCCAAAGAGGAAGATTGCTTGAACAAATCATAACGCTGCTGAGAGTTGACACGAGCTTTTCGCTAAAGCACCATCGAGGAGTCAACTTTGCTATCTCCTTTTATCCTCTCTAACTCACCAACGTAACAGCCTAGCCGCTCATCTTTGTTCCAGCGCCGCTTAGGCTTCTTGACGCCCTTCTAACAATAGGAAAGAGGTTTGGAATTGAGCCTTTGTTCCCGGGAGGTCCTTCGCCTTTGAGATCATGAGAAGTCACGCCATGAACTTCCTTGAATCGCCCATATTGGAGAGACAGTCGCTCACTTGAAGAGCCAAGGTATGGTACACCTCCTGCCAGCCGCAGGATGTCACCAAGTAGACACTTTGAACAAAGAAGTCCTCGGATGGGCAACCTTCTCCTCGCCAGTTGGTATTTCCATCGCTGCCGCATCAACTCTCTCCAAATGATTGGAAATAGAGAGAGAGACCGAGAAGCGGGTCACAGAGGTGAAATACTACGCCTCTTCTTCTCAAATAGGAATCGCGAGAGTCAGGAGGCGAAGGCATCTGTGGAGCTTCATAGCCAGTCTCTTCAGCTTGTGATTGGTGAACGTGGCAAAAACACAAGAAATGGGGGGTTTGAATTGGGTTTTAAAAACTTTTTCGCAAATACAAATGTTTATGAAAAATAACTATTGAATAAACTGTGCAAGGAATAAAGAGTAGAGAGAAGAAAGAGACACAGAGATTTATACTAGTTCGCTATCACCTGATAGCTACGTCTAGTCCCTTCACTCACTTGAAGGATTTCTCCACTATAATCAACTGATTACACTTGAGAGTATATTTCTGCCAACTGGCTATACTCACAACATCTTAGAACGACTCAGTACAGTTGAGCCTCTAAGGTATACAGCCACTATTGGGCTAAGTACAGATTCAAATAAGAGTTTTGAAACAATATAGAGATAACTCTCTTCAGAGAGGATTTACAATGAAAATACTTTTAGCACAAAATAACTTTCTTGAAGAAAGAATAAAACAGTAAGTGCCTTGTTCAACGATCTCAGAGACTTGGATGAATTCTTGATTTCTCACTGTCTCTTGATTGGGTAGTGTTTGAGGAGATAGATGTTGATGCTCTCACTACTCAGAAAAATATTCAAGTTGCTAGCTTGCGTACAACTGTGTTGAAAATCGTTTGTAAAAACTCAATTCCCATCTTACTTCAAAGGTATGAGGTAGGATATATAGCTAGGTTGAAAAAGTGCCGTTGTAAGTGCCGATGTGACACAACGCTCTTTTTGTCCTAAGTCAAAGCTTCAGATCCTGGAACTTTGGCTTTGCAGTTACGCCGCTTTCAAGACGAAAAGCATTCTCGAGTATTATACGCAATGTCAAGAACTTTGTCCTTAGTGAGCTTTTCAAAAATATAGACACTTCAAGCACAAGTTTCCTTGATGATTTTATCCTTTGACATTCTTCTTGTCCTCAGATAACAATGTACTTCAATTTCACTATCGAGCTCTTCGCTCAAAGACTTCACTGCTCACCGTAATCAAGTATTCTTCAATACAGAAATGAGAGGGCTATGACATAGCAGATTCTTGTCAAGCACAATAAGTCTTCATAGAGTGCACTAAGTAGAATCTGCTGTATTGTTGACTTGCACTGCAGAGTTGACCAACCAGATTGTGACTATGCTCTAACAGAGCGTTGACCATCACAAGAGCGTTGACCAAACAGATTCGGAGTCTTCGAAAGAGCAGGTAACCAACAGATTTGACCGAGTTAATTCATGTCTTGCATCATATACCAGAGTGTTAACTAACATCAGAATGTTGACTAACTCCAGAGCGTTGACCAACCAGATTCTATGTGCCAAGAAACAGAGCCAGAGCCGGACTTTGATGAGTGAACTTCAAGATTTCACTAAGTCTTCTGAAGCAAATTTTTCTGAGTATAAATACTTTCTGCACACTTATAACCATGTTAGAGAATAAATTGTTCTCTTAATCTTTTGTTATCATCAAAACAATTAAGGGTTATTGTTTCTGAATCCACTTGATTCCAACAATCTCCCCCTTTTTGATGATGACAAATACATATATTGATGAACACTTTTTCTTTATAAAAAATATTTATTCAGATGATTTCAGAGGCTCTCAATTAAGCATATATAAATATTTCTAAGTGTAACAGAGCATGAGATATTACAAAGATATAAGTTTCAGAGCATACAGAATATATTAATCGTAACACATAATGTATGCATGATGACACTTGGTTGATACACTAGGTTCATCAATTGCTTTATACTCTATATTCTTTCTCCCCTTTGTCATCGACAAAAAGGTTAAGACAGTAAATAAAGAACATCACACCAAAAACAAGATAAAGAAAGATAAAGAGAAAACTTTAAGTGTCATAAATAAATTTTATTAGAAATAAAAACAGAGTGAACAAAAACAAACTCAAAGCAAATCTATCAAAAGGGAGAAAACTAAAAGGCAAAAAGGCTAAGGTTTTCTACGGCTTTGCCATCTTCTCCAAAACTTGTCAGAGTAGAGTAGTCAGCAAGTCAAGCCTACGATCAGTAGTCTCAGAGTGTTGTTGAGAGGCTTCCATAAACCTGTTGAATTTGATGCTATCATCCACAAGTTTGTCATACACTTCCTTTGGTATCACTACTGATTGGCTTGTAGAGGCAAAGCCAGATGAGGATGGTTGAACAACCATTGCAAAGAGGATCTGGAGGAGGTGTTACAGGTTCTCTTGGAGGAGTAGGAGGACGAGGAGGAGGAGGAGGTTCAGGTTCCCAAACAACATTGACCTCTTCTCTTGGAGGAACTCTCCATTTCAGGGCAGCATGCCATCTCCTATTTCTTTCTTCTTGTTCTTGCCTGTGCTTGTCAAACCAAGTGTTCACAGACACCCAGTCCTCATACCGATCTTCTTCAAGAAGATCATTGACTACTTCATCAATTTCGCCTTCTCCAAGGAAACCCCAGAAACGAGATTCCCTGTATCTTGCAGCTTTGAAGTATTCAATGCTACCAATTAGATTTGGAAGAACGTTGGGCACAATTCTTGGTTCCCGAAGACCAGGCTCAGAGGGTCCAGGGGGTGCAGTGAGGAGAAGTGGCAGTGGCTCAATGATCTCTACCTCAAAGTCAGATTCAGAAGAAAGATTCTGAACTGGTTCGGCAACAGATTCTGGTTCTCCTTGGAGAGGAGAATTTGGAGGAGAGAACAGTTGAGACATGAAGGGTACCATTATGGGAAGTCCGAAAGAGGAGTCGTGAGAGGTTGCAAAATGCGAAGAGGTTGAGCTTCACACACAACCAAATTGCCGATTCAAGAGATGAAGACTTCAACCCTGGACTCAGATTCAGGTTCCTCGTAAATGGGCTCTACCTCACAGGTATGTTGAGGTCCGGTCGCTGGTGAGGGGGTGAAGCAGTCTAGGTGGAGAAGCTGGTTTGGGTGGTGATTTAGGTGGTGAAGGTGTTTGGGTTGGTAGAGGAGATGATGGAGGTGTAGTTTCAGCTGAGGTATAGTGGAGTTTGGGGGTAAAGAGGCTAAAGGTTCAATATAGGGAATTTGAACCCGTGGTTGAGGTCTTTGTCTAGTCCTCAAGGGAGCAACATCATCTTCATCGATGAAGAGGAGTCCGAGGGTAAAGTGGGCAAGGGCTTTTGGTAGGTATAGGTGGTTGTTTTTGTTGTGGTGTGGGTTTTTGAGTAGGTGTTGGTTTAGGTGCGTAAACAGATTGGGGTGTTGGATTAATGGGTCGAGATGGAGAGAGTTCAACAATGAGAAGCAGCAGAACAGAACTGCATTGATAAGTAGTATCATATAAATCAACTACCTTATCAAGTACCTTCATCCTTTTGCGCAGGGCATCTCCAACCTTGTGTATCCTTTTCAAGGGTGGTTTCGAGCAGGATCAACAGAGGCGGGCTCGGCAGAATAGCCACTCGAGGGTCGAGGTAGGAGCACGAATCGGGGTGCAAAGGTCTCACGCTGGACAAGGCCTGCAGCCAAGCTTGCTTCATTATACAGTCGTGTTTCCTCCATCCTTTCCCTTATCATTTGATCAATCTCCATTTTCTTCTCTTCTTGTTCCTCTGTAAGCGTAGAGGGCATGCATGCAAGTTTTACTGGGAGAGTGAGCTGAGGGGGTTCTGAGGCAATGTGAATGCCTGTGCTTCGAGTGACCCTTCTGGTTGGTCCAGTAGAGACACCAGAGTCCACCACAATCTTCTTCCCCTTCTTCACAATTTTCTTCCTTGCTCCTTCTTCACCTTGCTGAATTGCAGTAATAGCCTTCTTGGAAAGGAGTCCCATTCTCCTTAGATTGTCTGAAGAGAGAATAGGAATCACCATCGTTTTCAGGGCAAGCCCTGCTTCCAAGGTGTTGAGACTTTGAAGAAGATTTATAAGCCCTTGATTCTCCATGATTGCTGACAACAAATTTTCCATAAGGGATATTCATATATTTCCCTTTTCTCGAGTACATTAAGTCTCTTCAGATGTTCAAAAATTATCTGTGGAAGGTTGATCTTGGCTTTGAGTTCATAATTCCACATTATGAACTTCAGGGTACCGCCGACAAGATCCACAGAGCCGATTTTGGCACCAAGCAATTCATGATGATTCTCAAAAGTGCTCAAATCTGTTCTTCATTTCCACTACCTTGGTCCCTCCAGGCTTCTCATAGGTAGTCTCATTTACAACATCCCACCACCAAAGATCCTTTTTCCCAACCAAATGTTTCAACCGCTCCATCATTAGGGCAATGGGTGATTTCAAAGAATTAGGTCCCGAGTGACCACAATGCGCCCGCTTTGAACATGACTCGTAATGGTCTTATCTTTACTCCAAGCATAAGTCCGTAACTCTTTCACCAGATTCTCATAGACTGAGTTGGTCATGTAGAAGAAATCCATTATCCCCATGTCAATGAAGTCCGCTCAAGTCAGTATCCTTCATTTGCCATATCCTCAAACCTTACTTCGTGGTTCCACCAACACCTTGAGGTCGAGGGTTGAAGATTTTCCAAATACCCTACGCTCTTCTTCGTGAATTTGAACTTTCATGGTTGTTGTGGAGCAGCCATTTTGAAATCTGAGAAACACAGAGTGCGAAGATGAAAGGGGTTTAGGTCTGAAAAGTGTAGACTTCTTTTTGAGAGATAGAGTGGGTAGTGGGTGATGTGAGTGAGTGAGTGAGTGAGTTATAAACGTGTTCGAGAAGAGTAAGCGTTATGCGCCAGATTTCGAAATGAATTTTTGAACAAATATTTGTCTTTTTCAAAACGTAGTCATTAAAATTAAAGAGGCGCAGTAAAATTGTCATTTCCCAGTAAAAGCAATTATGACTCAGTAAAAGCAAATGTCAATCACTAACGCATCAACCAGTCTCAGAGAGACACGTGTACTTAAGATTCCCAGAGACAGCTATGTAATGATCATACGAACAGTTAATGAAAAGAATATAACGAGATAAGATAATCAATGATTTAACTACGACATAGCCAACACACTCAAGCAGTCAACAAGTCAAACACATCAAACAGAGTCAATTAGTCAAACAGAGTCAACTTTATTCAAACAGAGTCAACATAGTCAAACAGAGTCAACTATATTCAAACAGAATCAACTTAGTCAAACAGAGTCAACTAAATTCAAACAGAGTCAACTTAGTCAAACAGAGTCAACTATATTCAAACAGAGTCAACTTAGTCAAACAGAGTCAACTATATTCAAACAAAGTCAACTTGTCAAACAGAGTCATCTATATTCAGATCAAACACCTATTCCTTTATAAGAAGGAAATTCAAGTTCTTTCTTATAAAGTTGAATCTATCTTCAGCAAGGGGTTTTGTAAAGATATCTCGCCATTGATGGTCAAGATCAATAAATTTAATTTCAAGAATCCTTTCAACATAGTCTCTAATAAAATGATGTTTAATTTCAATATGTTTGGGTCGAGAATGCAAAATAGGGTTTTTAGTCAAGCATATAGCGTAAGTATTATCACAAAGATATGTGGATTTTACTCTCTTTAACTGATAGTCCTCAAGTTGATACTTCATCCAAAGTAGTTGTGAGCTACACTGCAGCAGATATGTACTCACCGCCGTTGATAGTGCAATTGTGATTTGTCTTTCGACCAAGAGACAAGATTTGCTCCAAGAAATTGGCACCACCACTTGTGCTTTTCCTTTCAATTGCCTCCAAAGAAAGTCAAAGATCACGTAAACCTACTAACTTGTAATCATCCGAGTTCTTATAAAGCAAAGCAAGATTAGTAGTTCCTTTAAGATATCTAAATATCCTTTTAACCGCAGTTAAGTGAGATTCTCTAGGATCAGATTGAAATCTTGCACATAAGCACACACTAAACATAATATCGTGCCTTGAGGCTGTAAGATAGAGGAGTGAACCAGTCATACCTCTATATATCTTTTGGTGTACCTTTTTACTTGATTCATCTTTGCCAAGAGGACATGTTGGATGCATTGGTGTGCTCATGGGGTTGGTTTCCTGTAGCTTAAACTTCTTCAAATAGCTTCTTTCACATACTTAGTCTGATGGATATAAGTTCCATCTTGACATTGTTTTATTTGAATGCCAAGGAAGAATTTTAGTTATCCCATCATACTCATCTCAAATTCATTCTGCATAAGCTTAGAGAATTCTTTGCAAAGAGACTCATTAGTAGCACCAAAGATAATATCATCTACATAAATTTGAACTACAATGAAATGCTTTTTAGATGATTTTCTAAAGAGGGTTGTATCCACTGCCCTCTTTCAAAACCATTTGACATTAAAAAGGAACTCAATCTGTCATACCAGGCTCTTGGAGCTTGTTTAAGATCATAAAGTGCCTTTTAAGTTTGAAAACATGTTCAGAAACTCAAGATCTTCAAAACCAGGTGGTTGTTTCACAAACACTTCCTCATTTATGAAACCATTTAAAAATGCACTTTTTACATCCATTTGGTACAAAGTAATGCTATGATGTGCAAAGATAAGATAGTAATATTCTAATAGCTTCAAGTCTAGCTACAGGAGCAAAGGTTTCAAGATAATCAATACCTTCCTCTTGTGAGTAACCTTGTGCAACAAGTCTAGCCTTGTTCCTTACCACTTTGCCATCTTCATCAAGTTTGTTTCGAAAACCCACTTGGTTCCAATGGCTAACTTGTCCTCCTGGAGGAGGCACAAGCTTCCACACATCGTTCCTTTGAAATTGATTTAGTTCTTCTTGCATAGCAATGATCCAACCATCATCGAAGGGCTTCATCAATTGTTTTTGGCTCTATCTCGCAGAGTAAGGCCAGGTCGAGTGTTCTCTCGCAGAGGATCTTGTTCGACTTTATCACTAGGTTCACCAATGATTTGGTCCTTTGGGTGATGGGGTTTGAACTTCCACCGATATGATTATTTCCTTATCACCGTAATCAGCACCAGAGACTTCACCAGAGATCACACCGTAAACATCACCAGAGTCAAAGACTTGTGATATCAACTCTTGTTTCCTTGTTTATCTCAGAATCAAGAAAAACTTCATCTAGCTCGACGTATCATTGTCAGCTTTTTATCATCAAATCTTACATGCATAGATTCATCAACAACTAATGTTTCTTTGTTGTATATTTTGTATGCTTTAGAGCTGCCTGAATATCCCAAAAAGATAGCTCTATGTGATTTAGAGTCAAATTTTCCTAGACTGCCCTTTGTATTGAGAACAAAGCAATACACCTAAATTGATGAAAATATGAAATGTTGGGTTTTCTTCCTTTCCACAATTCATAAGGAGTCTTATTCAAGATAGGTCTAATATAGATTCTATTTTGAATGTAACATGCAGTGTTTACCGCTTCTGCCCAAAAGTGCTTAGCAATATTTGTTTCGTGAATCATGGTTCTGGCCATTTCTTGCAAAGATCTATTTTTCCTTTCTACAACACCATTTTGTTGTGGTGTTCTAGGGATGAAAAGTTATGAAAAATACCATTTTCTTCACAGAAGTTTTGAAAGGATTCATTTTCAAATTCACCACCATGATCACTTCTAATAGTAGTAATACAAAAACCTTTTTCATTTTGCACTTGTTTGCAGAATACAGAAAACACTGTAAAAGACTCATCCTTGTGGGTTAAGAATTTTACCCATGTCCATCTAGTATAGTCATCGACAATGACTAGACCATATTTCTTTCCAGACAGAGAGGCAGTTCTGGTTGGTCCAAATAAATCTAAATGTAAAAGCTCAGGGGCCTTGAGGTGGAAACAATATTTTTGGAATTAAAAGAAGATTTCGTTTGTTTCCCTTTTTGACATGCTTCACAAAGAGCATCAGATTTGTACTTGAGATTTGGTAAGCCTTTAACAAGTCCTTTCTTGTTAAGCTTTGAGATTAACCTCAAGCTAGCATGACCAAGTCTCTTGTGCGGATCCATTGCTCTTCATCAATTGACAAAAAGCATTTTACATTTTGATCACCAACTCGTAAAGTTTGATTTTATAAATATTGTTCTTTCTCTTTGCTCTAAAGAAAATGGATCCGCCCTTTTGCTTTTGGCTATACATTCATTATTGTTAAAGGCAACATCATAACCACTATCGCATAATTGACTTATACTCAATGAAGTTATGGTTCAGCCACAACCAATAAAACATTATCAATAGAGGGTAGAAATTTCTCACCAATTCTTCCACAACCAATGATTTTACCTTTTGGTTTCCTCCAAAACCAACATTTCCACCTTCTTTAAGTTGAAGGTCTTGGAACATACGCCTTTCTCCCGCCATGTGTCGTGAGCACCCACTGCCTAAGAACCAGGATCGTGTCTTAACTCTGTTGCTAAGCAAATCTGCAACATAGACAATCTTGTCCTTAGGTACCCAAATCTTTTTGGGTCCTCTTTGTTAGTTCTAGAAGGAGACTTGTCCTTCTCATTTTTCAGTTTATAACATGCATTTCTAATGTGTCCCTTCTGATTAGAAAGTACAAAGCAAACAAATACTATGATTATTAGTATCCTTGGTTTCCAAATGTATATTTTGAAAGGTGGGTTCTTCCGGTTTGTAACCAAGACCCTTTTTACCATTTTGGCTTATGCCCCAAATCATAGATGCTTGTTTACTACGTAGACACATTCAGCAAGAAATTTTTGAAATCCTCTTCATATTTTGAAGAGTTGCATTCATCGATTCTCATTCTGAATCAATTACTCACCAATCGGTGGTTTTCGCTTTGAGTTTTTCATTCTCCAGCTGAGTATTTGAAATTGTTTTTGAAGATTTGAAAATCTCTTTTTCAAGGATTTATACTCATTGTTGAGTTTGGAAGACTCGCCTAACAGTTCATCAAAGGCTAATTGAATATTAGAAGAAATGTTAGAATTTACCTCTTCTTGTTCTTCTTCTTCACTGCCTGACTCTATATTGGCCATAAGAGCCATGTTGGCTCGTTTCTTCATCATCATCATCGATGATGACTCGTAATCATCCCATGTAGCCATGAGACTCTTCTTCTTCTTACCCTTAAAGCCACCTTTCCTTGATTTCTCAAGTTGTGGACATTCGACTGTAGTGGCCAGGTTTCTTGCATTCATAGCAAGTGACTTGGCTTTTGTCCTCAAGTCCTTCTTTTCTTTTGAGTCGTGTTTTTCCCTTGAGTCCTTCTTAGGAGACTTTCTTCTAAACCTTCCTTTGCTTTTCATCATCCGTTGAATCTTCCTTGATATTAAGGAAATTTCATCGTCAAGATCTTCACTACTCTCTTGAGATGAATCTTTGTCGCTGTCAAGTTCACTTGGAGAGCTTTAGAAGTAGATGCCTTGTGTGATGATTTTAAAGCAATGGTCTTAGTTTTCTTGGGAGGTTCTTCTTCATCAAGCTCAAGCTCGTGAGCTCTTAGTGAACTCAAAAGATCTTCAAGTCGTAATTCATTCAAGTCCTTGGCTTCTTGAATAGCCGTGACTTTGGGTCTCCATCTCTTTGGCAGACTTCTCAAGATTTTCTTAACATGGTCAGCAGTAGTATAGCTTTTCTTGAGAACCTTCAAGCCATGAACTAATGTTTGAAATCTTCCAAACATAATTTCGATGCTTTCATCCTCTTCCATTTTGAAGAGTTCATATTGTCTAACCAAGATATTAGCCTTGGTTTCTTGTACTTGGGAAGTACCCTCATAGGCTAAAGCCAGTGAGTCCCAAATTTCTTTGGCGATCAAGTATTACCACATTTCTCAAACTCTTTTTCAGAGATAGCACAGACAAGAAAGTATCTTGCTTTTTGGTGCAAGGTATATTCCTTTTTATGATCATCACTCCATGCCTCCCTAGGAATAGGATTTCTTTTAGAGTCAATCTGTTACGTGTCTTGTTTGAACCATATCCCAAAGTTCAAACTGTTGAGATTCGAAAAAGTTTTTCACTTTATCTTTCCAGTAGTCATAGTTAGATCCAGTGAACAAAGGGGGACGGTTAACGTGACCACCGGGTTCGTTGCTTGCCATAGGAAAGTGTTACCAATTGACTTCAAACACAAGAGGGGGGTGAATTGTGATAGCGGTGCTTATATAAAAAATTACAGAAAATAAATGACCGAATAATAAATAAAGAACAAAAATAAATAAAGTGCTTGAATGATAAAGAGACAGAGAGCAAAGAAGAGCACGCAGCAATTTATACAGGTTCAGCCACCAAACACCCCTGTGGCCTACGTCCTGTCCCCAAAGCAAACCACTATGGGATTTTCACTAAAACACTAGCTTTTAAATCAGGTTCAGCTAGAAACCTTTACAACTCTAAACGAGCAATACGCTCAAGAGATATCACCTCTCTATGAACACCTTGGGATTCCTACCCAAAATAAATGATTTTCACAAATAAAATGAGACGAAAAAGATACACTCAATAGTGCGGATATAACAAATTGAAGCTCAAATAATACAACTCAAATTTTGTAGAATAAAAAGACTCTACGAAAATTGTGCTCAAATAAGTGTGAGTGATGAAAAATATTTGTGAGTTTTTGGCACAAAAATTAAGCCTGCGTCGTTATTGTTGTGTATTAAGAAAGAGCACAGCGTTGTTTATTTATAGACCGACGAGGAGCGTTTGCCGTTGAGTTGATTTGTCCGTTGGAAGATTTGACCGCTGCACAGGATCTGTCCGTTGGAATTTGTCAGTTGCGTTGAAAACACGGAGGCGGCTCGGCATACGACCTCACGAAGGCGGCTCGGTAGAGCGACCTCGCCACCGCGGCTCGACCAGGGCGACCTCGACACGGCTCGGCATATGACCTCTGAGCGGCTCGGAAAGACCTCGGCACGACCTCGGCACCGCGGCTCGGTATACGACCTCCTCATCGGCTCGGTTCATAGGTCGGTTATCGACCTCATCACCGACACGCGCGACTTCCTCCTCGATTCGACATCGACTTCCTCGAGCTCAACATCCGACTTCCTCTTCGACATCCGATTTCCTCGGCTCGACACGCGACTTCCTCCTCGATTCGACATCGACTTCCTCGGATCTCGACACACTACTACTTCCTCCTCATTTCGACATCAGACTTCCTCATTTCGACATCCGACCACGAGATATGCATGTCAAAATATTTTGTGCGTGTGTGATTTAATTTTAATTGAGAGCTTTTTATTACTACTTACAAATTGTCTTAATAAAGATAAATAAATACCCGTAACCCAAAGACTTGAGAAACAATCATTCTTGATACGCTGCCTTGGTATTCTTTTCCACTTTTGCACGGTTGACTATTTGCAAGACTCCTTTGTCAATCATCAAAACCATCTGTCAAGGCATGTATTCACAGACTCTTTTTGATGATGACAAACATCTCATGGAGGAATTTAGTAAAATATAATCATGATATAGCAATGAGATATAAGCATGGTTTTTCAATAAAAGATATCGAGTTTAAGCACAATATTTAGAAAAACTCCTCTCACAATAGGCAATACTTAAAATATCACTCCCAGAATCATGCATTCATGTAACTCTCCCCTTTGGCAACATCAAAAAGTGGGAAAGACAAATAAAGCAAGGCATATATTCAGGATTAAACAAGCATATTTTGATAGTTACGTGATACCAAGCTTGGTGTGTGACAGATGAAATTTGGTTGGACATGATTAGCTAGTTGCATAAGACAAATGCGTCACCCACTCATTATTCCGTACTTAAAGAAAATGGAAGGGGAAAAGACCTGCATAAACTCGTTAGCACACTCAAACGCCCAAGTTAGAATTTATTCAAAAAGAAAATGCAATCACAGGCAGTCACTCAATGCATGATTGGTCTAAAATTCCCAACTCGGTTCTTATAAAAAAGAAGCTTTCTTTAGGCAAAGGTTTAGTAAAAATATCTGCAAGTTGTTTAGATGTTTCCGCAAACTCAATCACACAATCTCCTTTTTGAACATGATCTCTAATAAAATGGTGCCTAATCTCTATGTGTTTAGTCCGAGAGTGATAAACCGGATTTTTAGTGAGGTTTATGGCACTAGTATTGTCGCACTTAATTGGAACAGTTTTCAGATTAATCCCATAATCATTCAACTGTTGTTTCATCCAAATAATCTGTGCGCAACAACTACCTGCCGCAACATATTCCGCTTCAGCAGTGGACAAAGCCACACTGGCTTGTTTCTTACTATGCCATGAAACCAAGGCATTCCCAAGTAAGTGACATGTCCCACTAGTGCTTTTTCGGTCCATTTTGCAACCCGCAAAATCAGAATCCGAGTACCCAATAAGTGTGCAACAAGACCTTTGGGGTACCATAAACCCATGGTTTGTGTGCGGTGAGATATCTCATGATGTTTTACCGCTAAGAGATGTGATTCCTTAGGATTTGCTTGAAAACGTGCACACATACAAACACTAGACATAATATCCGGACGACTAGCGGTGAGATAGAGAAGAGATCCTATCATACCTCTATACTTACTTACTTGACCGACTTACCACCTTCATCTTTGTCAAGATAGCATGATGTGCTCATGGGAGTTGAGATTTCTTTGGCGTTGCTCATTCCAAATCTTTTAAGCAACTCCTTGCAATATTTGGATTGATTTATAAAAATTCCTTCTTTTGTTTGTTTGATTTGAAGTCCAAGGAAGTAATTTAGCTCTCCCATCATTGACATTTCAAATTCACTTTGCATGATATCAGAAAATTCCTTACACAAGGATTCATTAGTAGCACCAAATATTATATCATCGACATAAATTTGAACAAGTAAAATGTCATGCTTTTTGTGTTTAATGAAAAGAGTGGTATCAACTTTTCCTCTTTCAAAACCTTTTTCAAGTAAATATTTGCTCAACCTTCGCATCAAGCTCTGAGCTTGTTTTAAACCATATAAAGCCTTTTTCAATTTGAAAACATGATTTGGAAATTCAAAATTTTCAAAACCGGAGGTTGATCAACATATACTTCTTCTTGAATAAAGCCATTAAGAAATGCACTTTTAACATCCATTTGAAAAAGTTTGAAATCCATGATGCATGCAAATGCGAGAAGCATGCGAATAGCTTCTAATCTAGCCACGGGTGCATAGGTTTCATCGAAATCTATGCCCCTCTTGTTGGTTATAGGCTTTGCAACAAGTCTAGCTTTATTTCTAACAATGATACCGCTTTTCATCAAGCTTATTGCGAAAGACCCATTTGGTCCCAATGACTAGGTGATCTTTAGGCCTAGGGACAAGTTCCCAAACATCATTTCTCTCAAATTGATTTAATTCCTCTTGCATAGCAAAGGTCCAATGCTCATCAAAGATGGCTTCATTGACGTCATTTGGTTCAATTTGAGAGACAAAGGCCATATGATGACATGCATGATTAAGAGAGTTTCGAGTCGTTACCCTTTTGAGATATCACCTATTATGTTGTCAAGAGGATGGTTCTTTGAGACTCTCCATTCTTTTGGAAGATTTGAGTGAGAGAGTTCTTGAGAGGGTTGAGGCAAGGACTCTTGATCCTCCTTTTGAACTTTTGATCTCTCTTGTTCCTCTAAATAGGTATCTCCAAATACTTCTGCAAGATCATCAACACTTTCTTCTCAAGATTTGGGGTTAGATTCATCAAAAGAAACATGCACAGATTCTTCAATACCCAAGTTCTTTTATTAAAAATTCAAAAGCTTTACTAGAAGTGGAATATCCAAGAAATAAACCTTCATCGCCTTTAGCATCAAATTTACCAAGGTTATTCTTACCATTGTTTAGGACAAAACACTTGCATCCGAAAACGTGAAGGTGGGAAATGTTGGGCTTCCTTCCTTTGTAGAGTTCATACGGTGTTTGTTTAAGGATCGGCCTTATAAGAACTCGATTCATCACATAGCAAGCGGTGCTCACGGCGTCTGCCCAAAAGTACTTAGGAAGGTTAGTCTCATTGAGCATCGCCTCGCTAGCTCTTCAAGAGACCGATTTTTCCTTTCAACCACTCCATTTTGTTGCGGTGTCCTTGGAGCAGAAAAGTTGTGATCAATGCCATTTTCTGTGCAAAATGCTTCAAATGCTTCATTCTCAAATTCCCACCATGATCACTTGAATGGAAGCAATGTTAAGTCCCTTCTCATTTTGTATAACCTTTGCAAGTTTTCTAAAAGCATTAAAAGCATCATTTTTGTGAGAAATAAATAAAGTCCATGTATAGCGAGAATAGTCGTCCACAATAACAAGAGCATAGTAATTGCCACCAAAGCTTTTAGTTCTAGAAGGGCCAAATAAATCCATATGTAAAAGTTGTAAAGGCCGGTTTGTAGAAACAATATTTTTAGATTTGAAAGATGCCTTTACTTGTTTTCCTTTTGACATGCATCACAAAGTTTATCTTTTTCAAAGCGAAGCTTTGGTAAGCCAATTACTAAGTCTTTACTGAACCAATTTATTAAGATGATCCATGTGAATATGAGCCATTCTTCTATGCCATAGCCAAGATTCATTCTCTTTACTAAAAAGACGATGCATCATTTGAAGGTAGTTCATCTAAATTAACCATATAGATATTTCCAATTCTAGATCCAACAAAAACTGTACTTTTATTAAAAGAATTTACGACCATGCATTTTGAAGAATCAAATATAACATTATTGCCTTTGTCAGAAAGTTGACTAATACTTAGCAAGTTATGTTTCAAACCTTCCACATACAAGACATTCTCTATAATGGGATTAGGACTCTTACCAATAGAACCAATCCCAAGAATTTTACCTTTGTTGTTGTCACCATACCGCACATAACCACTATTCTTAGGTACCAATGAGGAGAACTTGCTTTTGTCTCCTGTCATGTGCTTTGAACACCCGCTATCAAGATACCAATTTAAGTCCTTGGCTTTCAAGCACACCTACAACAACAAATCATATTTTAACCTTTGGTACCCAAACCATCTTGGGTCCATATGAGTTAGTCTTGGGCAAGGTGCCCTTTGGAATCCACATATTTTTGCCAACTACATTTTTATTCTTTCTAATATTGCAAATAGAGGCGGTGTGACCATTTCTACCACATTGAAAGCATTTAATGAAAGGACTACTTGAGGGTTTGTTGTGATTGAAGAGTTTAAAAGATTTTTCATGAATTTTTGGATGATAACCTAAACTTGACTTTTCCAAAAGTACCTTTTGGTTTCCTAACATAATGTTTAGATTATCTCTTCCCATCGTAAATTTTGCAAGAGTGTTATTTAAATCCTTAACCTTATTTTTCAAAACACTACACTCATTGCATTTTAAAACTTCATCCTTTTTATTTTCACAAGATATGGGAGGAGAAGTTTCAATCACAAAGAACTTGTTTTTCTTTAAGAATCACTATCTCTTTGTTTAAAATTTCAATTTTTGATTCAAGAGAAGAGATGGTTTTCTTAGAAGAAAGAACAATTTTTCCAAGTTTAATCGTTTCATTATTTAATTCTTCACAAGCAATAAGCAGCTCATCATAAGTTAAAGGAGATTCGAGTTCAAGAGCATTTACCTCATCCTCCTCGTGTTTTGCCATGAGACATAAGTTGGCCTCTGTAGTACCTTCATGGGTCAATAGAAGGGTGTCCCACATTTCTTTACTTGATCTTGCAATTTGAGACCCTATAGAACTCATCGTAGCTTAAAGCGTAAGTGATGATGTTCTTAGCTTTCAAATTGTATTGGACCTTTTTCTTATCATCTTCGGTCCAAAGTGATCTTGGTTTGTCTACCCTTTGCATCATTAATTGATTGAGTGGGGACAAATGGACCATTTTCCACAAAGATCCCAAATATCAAGATCAACACCCTCAAGAAAGATTTGCATTCTATCCTTCCAATAACCATACCCCTCACCATTGAAAAATGGGGGTCTGTTCATGGAAGTTCCCTGTAATTGTTTGAAGTCATTCTCTTGAGACTAAGTTAAGTCCTTTATACAAGATTCTAGCTCGATGCCAATTGTTACCAATTGACTTCAAACACAAGAGGGGGTGAATTGTGATAGCGGTGCTTATATAAAAATTACAGAAAATAAATGACCGAATAATAAATAAAGAACAAAAATAAATAAAGTGCTTGAATGATAAAGAGACAGAGAGCAAAGAAGAGCACGCAAGAATTTATACTGAGTTCACCACCAAACACCCTGTGGCCTACGACCTGTCCCCAAAGCAAACCACTATGGGATTTTCACTAAAACACTAGCTTTTAAATCAGGTTCAGCTAGAAACCTTTACAACTCTAAACCAGAGCAATACGTTCAAGAGATATCACCTCTCTATGAACACCTTGGGATTCCTACCCAAAAATAAATGATTTTCACAAATAAAATGAGACGAAAAAGATACACTCAATAGTGCAGATATAACAAATTGAAGCTCAAATAATACAACTCAAATTTTGTAGAATAAAAAGACTCTCTGAAAATTGTGCTCAAATAAGTGTGAGTGATGAAAAATATTTGACAGAGTTTTTGGCACAAAAATTAAGCACTGCGTCGTTATTGTTGTGTATTAAGAAAGAGCACAGCGTTGTTTATTTATAGACCGACTGAGGAGCGTTTGCCCGTTGAGTTGATTTGTCCGTTGGAAGATTTGACCGTTGCACAGGGATCTGTCCGTTGGAATTTGTCCGTTGCGTTGGAAACACGGAGACGGCTCGGCATACGACCTCACGAAGGCGGCTCGGCGACGACCTCGCCACCGCGGCTCGACCAGGCGACCTCGACACGGCTCGGCATATGACCTCTGAACGGCTCGGAAAAGACCTCGGCACACGACCTCGGCACACGGCTCGGTATCGACCTCCTCATCGGTTCTCATAGGTCGGTATCACGACCTCATCGGCTCGACACGCGACTTCCTCCTCGATTCGACATACGACTTCCTCGAGCTCAACATCAGAGCTTCCTCTCATTTCGACATCAGATTTCCTCAACTTCGACCGCGCGACTTCCTCCTCGATTCGACATCGACTTCCTCGGATCTCGACACACTACTTCCTCCTCATTTCGACATCAGAGCTTCCCTCATTTCGACATCAGGCCACGAGATATGCATGTAAAATATTTTGTGCGTGTGTGATTTAATTTTAATTGAGAGCTTTTTATTACTACTTACAAATTGTCTTAATAAAGATAAATAAATACCCAGAACCCAAAGACTTGAGAAACAATCATTCTTGATACGCGTCTTGGTATTCTTTTCCACTTTTTGCACGGTTGACTATTTGCAAGACTCCCTTTTGTCAATCATCAAAACCATCCTGTCAAGGCATGTATTCACAGAAAGTATAGGATCTTTTCCTCTCACACTGTTAAGTGCTCAACCAAGAGGCCGAGCTCTGGTACCAATTGAACGTGGCAAAAACACAAGAAAGGGGGGGTTTGAATTGGGTTTTAAAAACTTTTTCGCAAATACAAATGTTTATGAAAAATAACTATTGAATAAACTGTGCAAGGAATAAAGAGTAGAGAGAAGAAAGAGACACAGATATTTATACTAGTTCACTATCACCTGATAGCTACGTCTAGTCCCTTCACTCACTTGAAGGATTTCTCCACTATAATCAACTGATTACACTTGAGAGTATATTTCTGCCAACTGGCTATACTCACAACATCTTAGAACGACTCAGTATAGTTGAGCCTCTAAGGTATACGACCACTTCTTTGGGCTAAGTCTGATTCAAATAAGAGTTTTGAAACAATATAGAGATAACTCTCTTCAGAGAGGATTTACAATGAAAAGAGTTTTAGCACAAAATAACTTTCTTGAAGAAAGAATAAAAAAAGAGGTGCCTTGTTCAACGATCTCAGAGACTTGGATGAATTCTTGATTTCTCACTGTCTCTTGATTGGGTAGTGTTTGAGGAGATAGATGTTGATGCTCTCACTACTCAGAAAAATATTCAAGTTGCTAGCTTGCGTACAACTGTGTTGAAAATCGTTTGTAAAAACTCAATTCCCATCTTACTTCAGTGTATGAGGTAGGATATATAGCTAGGGTTGAAAAAGTGCCGTTGTAAGTGCCGATGTGACACAACGTCTCTTTTTGTCCGAAGTCAAAGCTTCAGATCCTGGAACTTTGGCTTTTGCAGGTTACGTCGCTTTCAAGACGAAAAGCATTCTGAGTATTATACGCAATGTCAGTAACTTTGTCCTTAGTGAGCTTTTCAAAAATATAGACACTTCAAGCACAAGTTTCCTTGATGATTTTATCCTTTGACATTCTTCTTGTCCTCGTATAACAATGTACTTCAATTTCACTATCAGAGCCCTTCGTTCAAAGACTTCACTGCTCACCGTAATCAAGTATTCTTCAATTGAGTGAGAGGGCTATCACATAGCAGATTCTTGTTGAAGCACAATAAGTCTTCATAGAGTGCACTAAGTAGAATCTGTTGTATTGTTGACTTGCACGAGAGAGTTGACCAACCAGATTGTGACTATGCTCTAACAGAGCGTTGACCATCACAAGAGCGTTGACCAAACAGATTGAGTCTTGAAAGAGCGGGTAACCAGCAGTTTGACCGAGTCAATTCATGTCTTGCATCATATACCAGAGTGTTGACTAACATCAGAATGTTGACTAACTCCAGAGCGTTGACCAACCAGATTCTATGTGCCAAGAAACAGAGCCAGAGCCGGACTTTGATGAGTGAACTTCAAGATTTCACTAAGTCTTCTGAAGCAAATTTTTCTGAGTATAAATACTTTCTGCACACTTATAACCATGTTAGAGAATAAATTGTTCTCTTAATCTTTTGTTATCATCAAAACAATTAAGGGTTATTGTTTCTGAATCCACTTGATTCCAACAATTGGGGGTCCTATGGAAAACCATGGTTAACCGATTAAGTAAAAGAAAGTAATATATGTTGAAAGGATAAGGAATCGGTTGTACCGGTGGAGGAAATTGAGAGCTAGTGCCCTCGGCAAATTCTTGAACAAAGGAGGTGGGAATCTCCACACGCGGCTTCTGAAAGTAAGGTGGTTGGATTCAGGCTAACGAAGGATATTAAGGAAAAGGGATATAAGGACAAGTTATGTACCTTTACCTTCGGCTGTTTGCCTTTGCTAGCCGAATGTGTTTTCTCTTTGAGCTTGGCCTGAACCTCGGCAGGTTCTTCTATTACGATGCCAGGGGCCCTCGTTCTTTTCTTGGCAGGAGGAGTAACGGGGTCGTCTTCAACGACAATGAATTATGGAGTAGTGGTTGTGGCTGCCATAAGACAAGAAAAGTAAGAAATTACTTTGAGTATAAAAGCAAGAACTGCAAAGAGCCGAATATAGGGGAACTTACTTGGCTGAAGTACTGAGGTCTTCATCCTGGTAGAAGACCGTTTCTGAACTTGGGTTTGGACCCGGGGCTTGGTCTTAACAGGAGTGCTTTTGGGTTGGCTCGACGGCCTCATCGCCTCGGCTACATCAGTGAGGATTAACCGGGTTGCATATCTATCCAGCCGATCAGGGAACAACCTATCTTTCACTGATGGCCACCAATTGGCAAAAGCAGAAGTCTCACCCGATACGGGAGTGAAGGGGAGGAAGTGGAAGGCCTGGATCTTTTTGAAGTTGGTAGAAACCACCTCCATCACATCAGTGGCACTAAAGGGCAGTTGACCCAGGCTCCCTACCATAGAGTCGTATGGCAAAGGAATGTGCTGTAACAACCCAAACTGCCTTGCCACGCAGTTTGGAAAGTAGAACTCAGCCGACGACTTGTTGTTTCGTGAGGTGGGTTTAAGACCACAAAGCAGGTCACGAGAGGTCAAGACTGAGCTCCAGTTAAGCTCCAATTGGTTCTGTTGATCGACTGGGAGAGGGTCATTAGTGGAGAAGATCCAGAAAGGCCCAATACCTTTCTCCAGGACAGGGCACCAATCAGCAGCTATCCGGGTCAGACCAAAGAGCTTGGTGGCCACAGTAAAAGCATAAGAAGGCTCACAAGGAGTGAGCACCAAATGGGTACCCAATACACCTGCATCCCGGGGAAGAACGCTAGGGTTGAAGCGCAAGTCGATAAACTCTGGAAAATAGAGTATTATCCAGAGTTGTAAAAACCAGAGTGGGCCTTGAACGTTCCTGATATCTTCACCCCTTTGCAGCCGATCCATAATGGTGAACAGGCAGCGATAGAGGCATGAGAGGAAAAGGGTTCCCCAAGAAAAGTTTCCATCAGAGTTCACAAGAGCTACATAAAGCTGTAACTCTTGAACCACAAGAACTAATCGAACAGAGAAAGTACTTGCCGAACCGATGTATGAAGGAATGTGTTGTGTTCTACATCAGACACAGACCCTCTGGACTTGGCATTATTGGCAATGAAATTGGAGTATCCGGAGGTGTGTTTGGAAAAGTGGAACCCTAGTTCAGGAACCTGGAAGGAATAATGGGAAAGGACGTCATCGCTTGTGATCGGGAGCCCCAAAATAGCCGCCACGCCCGTAAGAGTGGGAAACCATACCCAGGAAAAGTGAAGGTGTTTGTGGCAATGCTCGATGGCAGAAGAAGCCATAAAGCGATTCTAGGTTAAGGGGATGTCCTTGGTTGACAAAGATGATTATGTCATAGAGACCCCATTGTTTCCACTTATCGGACTTCACGGCCTTTAGCCGATCCACCCAATCGAGGTAGAGTGAGGCGAACGAGGCCATGAACGGAGATCAGTGGGTTTGGACCTGGTGGTAAACCAGTCGCAGGAAATGGGTAATGCGTACAGAGAGGGGGCCATATACTCCGTCAAGAAGACCGCCCCTTCACCCATATCGGAAGTGGAAGGAGCCAATGAAAGAGAGCCCTAAATCTCGAATAAGGGAGATTGGAGACCAGAGTCGGAAGCCTCAGGAGGGCTAAGCGAGCGGGCAAGGTTCATGGAAGAGGAAGAAGATTGTTCGCCATCATACGGGTGAGATTGGTTTTGAGAATCGAAGCGTAAGACATGGTGGGCTTGGTTGCTAGGTGAAAGATGAAGAGGTTGGAGATGGTGAAAGCTACAAGAGTTAGGGCTGGAAGTAAGCGTAAGAGGTAATTCGACTGATGAGTATTTAAAGGAAAAGTAAATCACTGATAGTGGGACTTAAAGGCGAATAAATCGGATGGATGAGGATTAGCCGTTACGCGATTCAAAAAGTTGTTGTTAATGGATGACCTCGCATTTATGATTTAAAAGGTGATTTAACTTAAATCATTACGCCGCTGACCTAAACCTAGGATGTTACTACCGAGACAACAGAGGGGCAATTGTTTACACCCAAAATATTCACCGTAACCAGTAGAAGCTAGTCGGTCGAATAGATCAAATAGCCGATTGCTCATCGGTACCGATGTTCCTACCGGTCGATATGGCGTGTCGGTGATAGGTTCAAAGGCGAAACCGGAAGCTATACGGGCCTTGGGTGATTGGGCTTCAAGGAAGATATTCAGGCCCATGGGGATAGTATGGAGTCACATATGGGATCAGATTCTTGCTCCACGAGTCGAGTGGCGTGGGAGTAATTTTGAATTAATTAAATATCCAAGGAAAAAGCGATTAAGATTGTTCCCATGGTTTTAGGAGTGGCGAGGGAATGCGAGGAGATCTTTGCACATAGAGGACCGATTGGTTGAAGGGACGTGGCCACAATGCACTAATGCGCCTAGTTTTTAGGATCGTGGTTAGTGGAGCATGGCACGACTCGGTAGAATAGCGCCAACTAGGAATGTATCGGTGTTAGCCAGCGAACGTGGTAGATAGGGATAGTTCTTAGTTGCTACTATAAATACCCAGTTGTACATACATTTTAAGGGATCGATCAATCAAATAACTTATATTTTTTTTGCTCAAAGCTTTTATTCGCAGTTTATGTTTACCTTTGCATCCCAGTTTTATCTTAGTTCACCGACTTAAACCTTTTTGGAGTGAGTTAAGGGACCCATAGCTAAGGAACAGAGTTCCTTCCTTGGCGTAATCGCTTGAAGAAAAGGGAATCACCGTTGTGAAAGTTAGCCGATCTACGGCTAATTAACTTTACAGACAACACTTTGTTTTACCAATCTCACTTTTTTCCAGTTATTTAGACAAGGAAATTAAAAATAAAGAAAAAATAAACTCCAAACGTCCTTCTTATATGTTAAAAAGTATAGTACTACTACTACATATATGTATACTATAAACGTAACCCCAAGCGTCCTTTTTTTCCGAGAACAACTCCAAACGTCCTATGCAGAAAGCGTAAAAAATATGATATATGTATACTATAAGTGTAAAAGTGTAAAAGAAGTTATTTGTCAATATGATGTAAGCGTGTGCGCGTCCACTGTTTTTTTGGTTAAATTATATTTTTGTCTCTTATATTTATTTTAATTTTCATCTTGCCACTTATATATTAAAAGTTCAAATTAGTCCTTTGTGTATAAGAGTTATACCAATATAGTCCCTCTTATTTTTTTGTTTCAAAATAGTCCTTTATATTATAAAAATTATACCAATGTGGTCACTTTTTTTTGTAAAATATGGAACAAAAAAAGTATCATGTTGGTATAATTTTGTAACGTAAAGAACTATTTTAGAACAAAAAAAAAACAATAGAAATCATATTAATATAACTCTTACACATAAAAAATTAATTTAAAACTTTTAATATATATAAGACCAAAATAAAAATTAAAATAAATATATGGAACTAAAAATATAATTTAACCTTTTTTTGGGAGTAAGGAATTCGTTTGCCTGAAATTACAAAGACAAAAATTCTAAAAAAAAAAAATTACAAAGACAAAATCTGCTGTTCGGCAAAGGGTACAAAATTGACAAAATTACCCTCAAATAATATTACTTTTATAATTATAAAGATACAATAAAATATAAACATAGGTATTAGACATGATGAGTGATGCAGTGGCTGAGGCGTTGTTACTCATGAACATAGGTATTTGTTGCGAAATTTTTTAGTCTGTGTGTGGCTCGGATTTATTGACCGGTTCATTCCGAGTTTGACCGTTTGATGGCATTACATCCGAGTTTCTGATCCAATAATCTGTTCGGACTTAGGGGTATTCAAATCCAAATTAATCTAAAAAAAAATCGTAAATCAATCAAAAACATTTGAAAACCGCAAAATACCGATATTTTTTGGATCTGTTTGGGCCACTTTTTTTTGTCAACCGCGTAGTTTGGTTCAGTTTGCGGTTGGCTTACCTAAAACCAAACTAATCCAAATTGAACCGCATGTTATTAAAAAAGTAAATTCAAAGAGAATTTGACGTAAATTCACTCTTCAAATCCATTTTTTAAATATTTACCAAATTGAAATCTAACCAAACTAAAGTAAATATACTTTTTAAATATTCAAAAAAAATCAAATCTTTAAAAAATTAACTCTAAATATATTATTTGAAGCAATATAAATGATTAATATATAATGTAGGCAAAAAGTAAAAACCAAATCATCTGATCCAATCCAAACCACATTTAATCGAACAAATTTGTTCGGACTTTTTTAAGGAAGTCATTTAAACCAATCCGAACCGCATGTTATTTTAATCTTTAAATTAGAAGACTTTTTACTTTAAAACCGAACCAAACCGCACCGCGAACACCCCCTGCTCAGACCTGTCATGAGTCTGGTTCGGCCAGTCGAATCGACCGGTCTAAACCAGTTTTTAAAACATTGCCCAGCATTTTGGTTTGTCTCTTCTCAACTTTTCTTATGACCAAAGAGAAGTAGTTAGCTATCCCTTCTCTATCACTCTCTCTTCTTCTATCTCTCCTAAAACAAACACACCATAAGGGCTTAGAGGTGTAAAAGCAATGTTTTAAAAACCGAACCGGCCATTGAACCGGTGAGACCATTGGGTCATGGTTTAATTGGTTCAGCCGGTTGAGCCATCAGTCGAACCGAATGATAAATAAATAAATAAATAAATAAATAAGTACTAATTTTGATAAAAAAGTAAGTAAAAAAAAAGGTCCAACCCGGTCCATTTCAGTTCCAGGCGATCCAACCTGACTGTGGTCCAACTGCGGTTGAACCGACCACTAAGGGTGCCTATCGATGGTCGGACTGTCCAACCCGGTCAGATTTTCAGATCATTGTGTCAAAGGCAAAAGTAACGACACTTTATTTATACCAGGTGCACGAGAGTCCATGTTGCCATGTTGGGAGTTAGGAGACCTTAAGAGCACTATCACTGGAGCAGAGCAATCAAGCCATCGTAGAGGCATGTATTATTCTTCCATTACTATTGCCTAATGGATAAAATTTCAAACTTATTTATTTTATTGGAACTCATGCGATTGATGAGTCTGATATCTCAGTAATTTTGATGATAACAAGACACTCATGATAAAACAATTATTTTTAAAGTATTTAATCGAGTTCAAGTGTACATAGAATACTTGTCTTAAAGGAAATATGATATGTGTTAGGTACCTGTTCTGAACAGAACTTCAGAGGATGACCGGAGGGAAGCAGTGCGGTTGTGCTCGCGACGGATGACGACGGCGTGTTGGGTGGTGTACCTGCAAACACTCCGACGCTCAAGTCAGTGTGTGTCGAGGTGAGTAAAGAGGTGGTAGAAAAATCATTACCTCGACCGTTCGACGCGGTCTTCTTTAAATATGAGTTGAGGACGGTTCGATGAGTAAATGCCCGCAGTGAAACTCCGGAAGTCGGCATTAAATTCCTTTAATCTTGAACCGATGGTCGGCCGCGTTGAGGGAAGCGGAGAAGCGGCGAAAGCGTGGCATCGAGGGAAGGCGAGAGCGGCGGATATGGGCCTGGCGTTGGATCTCGGATTGGGCCTCGACCCGATCCGAACGATTGCCCTCAAGTCGCTAGCTCGAATGTCGAGGTGGTGACTTGTTGAAGTTCATTGATGTCGACGTCAAGCGTCTTTGTTCGTAAGGAACGGCAAGCGTCGTCGGGTCGTGCTTTGTTTATCGATTCGTTCGGGACCTTCGTGTTCCACCTCCGCTAAAGCGGTTCGACACGAGGCTTGGCGTGCTTGTGCAAGGTACGAGGCTTTAAGGCTTTATCACAAGCTCGTGCACCGCGGTCTCGACGAGGTCGACAAGGCTTTATCGCGAGCTCGTGCCGCGCGGTCTCAGACGCAGTCGATCTCTTCATCAGGTGCTTGTGCCAACGCACAAGGCTTTATGATCACAGGTGCTTGTGCCAACGCACAAGGATTTATCACGAGCTCGTGCACGCGGTCTCGGCACGAGGTCGATCTCTTCATCAGGTGCTTGTGCCAACGCACGAGGCTTTATCGCGAGCTCGTGCACGCGGTCTCGGTACGAGGTCGATCTCTTCATCAGGTGCTTGTGCCAACGCACAAGGCTTTATGATCACAGGTGCTTGTGCCAACGCACAAGGCTTTATCACGAGCTCGTGCACACGGTCTCGGCACGAGGTTGATCTCTTCATCAGGTGCTTGTGCCAACGCACAAGGCTTTATGATCACAGGTGCTTGTGCCAACGCACAAGGCTTTATCACGAGCTCGTGCACGCGGTCTCGGCACGAGGTCGATCTCTTCATCAGGTGCTTGTGCCAACGCACAAGGCTTTATCACGAGCTCGTGCACGCGGTCTCGGCACGAGGTCGATCACAGGTGCAAGGTTTTGATAATAAATAAATGCTGGTTGCGTATTTCTCCAATCATACTTCATTGCTTCACATTTATGGGTTTAGGATACATTTGTTTCAACTATAATATTTCTTCATCTTTGCTGCGTTCCAAGTTCTTGGAATTTGCTGTCCTTGCAGTGTCTCGAGGGTGTAGGCGAATTTTTGTCTTTGCGACAGTGCATGACAGGCCTTCCCAATTGGGTGCAAGTTTCCCTTGTGGGGCGTTCTTCAGGCCAACATCAGCTCGTCGAAGAACTAAGTCCCCAGGCATGAATTCCTGGAGTACGACACTTGGTTGTATCTTCCGCGATTTTACGTTTCCGCTGCGACCTCGTTGAGTCTTTGCAAGCTCCCTGCATTCGTCAAGGAGGTCGAGTTCTTCTCGTATACTCTGAAAGTTGTCAACGCTACTCTGGGGATGCGAGGTTCTCCAACTAAGTTCCCCAATCTCGACAGGAATAATGGCCTCTGTCCCATATGTGAGACAAAAGGAGATTCTCCTGTCGCCGAATGTGGAGTAGTCCGTCACGCCCAGAGCACTCGGGAAGCTCTTACGCCTTGATTGCCCTTGGCCTCATCCAATCTTCGTTTGGACCTCGTAAGATAACTCTGTTCGCGGCCTCGGCTTGGCCGTTAAATGCAGGGGGTGTTCTACCGAGGTGAAGTGCCGTTGATGTCGAGGTCTTCCAAGGTCTTTCGGAATCCGCGATCTGCCAGTGCGTTCCGTTGTCGGTGGCGACCACCACGGGAATCCCGAACCTTGTCGAATATATCTTTTGAAGAACTTAATCAAGTTCTTTGCGATTATCTTCGCCAGGGCTCGCCAACCCATTTGGTGAAGTAATCTACCGCAACGACCAGGTACTTCACCTGTCCGGGAGCCATTGGAAAAGGTCCAAGTATATCAATACCCCACCAGGCAAAGGGCCATGGTGATGTCAGGGATGTTAACTCTGTAGGAGGAGCTAAGTGTAGATCGCCATGTCTCTGGCATTTGTCGCATTTCTTCACGAACGATATCGCGTCCGCGTTCAGGGTCGGCCAGTAGTACCCTGCGCGGAGGATTTTCTTTGCCAAGGAACGTCCTCCAAGGTGTTGCCCACATATGCCTTCATGCACTTCAGCAAGTGCATATTGCGCTCGGGTATCGTCGACGCATTTCAACAGGGGGTGGAGAACCCTCTTCGATATAAGATACCGTCGATCATAGAGTACGAAGATGCCTTTTTTCGGATTTTTGCGGCTTCCTTCTCATCATCAGGTAGCCGACCGAATTGAATAAATTCTTGAATCGGTGTCATCCAACTGTCGGGCTCATCGGGCGGATCATCGACGCTTTCCTGGGAAATCGCAAAGCAGAATTTCGGAAGTTTCCTCAGTACCTCATCATAAGTGGTATCAACCACGGCAGTAATGCTAGGCTTGGCCAGTGTTTCTTGTATTACCGATCTGTTGTTTCCTGAGCTTCGTCTTTGGCGAGTTTGGGCGAATGTCGGCTCGGCGTTTTGTTCTCTCGGGCGTGTATGATCTCCACCGAGGTGAAGTCGCTCATTTTCTTCTTTACCAGGCGATATTTTTGAAGAAGTGGATCTTTAGCCTGGTATTCTCCACTTATCCGGGACACAACTAGTGAGAATCGATTGAGCTTTACCTCTTGTGTAGAAGTCTCGAACGGTGTGAGGCCAGCTAAACACGCCGTACTCCGCCTGGTTGTTGGAGGTGGGAAAGGAGAATCCCAATGAAAACTTCGACGATCAGCCATCGTCGTTCTCGAGCAACAAACCAGCGCCATCGCCGCTTGGAATTCGACGATCCGTCGACATGGACCGTCCATTTGGAACAACGCTCAGTAGCTCCAGGAGTCATCTCGGCAATGAAATCCGCCAAGCACCGGGCTTTGATAGTTTGTCTCGCCGAAAGTAACTCGGTCGGACAACTCAACCGACCACTTGATCATACGCCCGCCAGTCAGGCTGTGTAGAATCTGTTTGATTGGTGGTCGATTCGGACCACTATGGGATGTGCTAAAGTATTGTCTCAGCGTCGAGCCGCGATTATCAGTCTGGCGCGACTTTCTCGATTTTCTGGTATCTTAGCTCTGGGCCCTGAAGTGCTTTGCTTATAAAATAGACCGGTCTCTAGTCCTCATCTGCTTCGCGAATGAGGACGGCACTCAGAGCTTTGTTCGACACTGCCAAGTAGAGATAAAGGACCTCCACAGAGCGGCCTCGTCAACACTGGCGGTTGGGATAGTATGCGTTTTACCTGTGTTAAGGCTTCTTCGCACTCGGGTGACCATTCGAACTGAATTCCCTTCTTGAGCAAGCGGAAGAAAGGCAATGCATGTTCTGCAGATTTTGAGATAAACCTCGTCAAGGAGGCTAGCATTCCCGTGAGCTGCTGGATGTTTTTCTTTGACGATGGTTGCTGCATCTCTATTACAGCCCGACATTTATCGGGGTTGGCCTCGATTCCCCTCTCGGTTAGGTAAAAACCTAGAAATTTTCCAGTTCGAACTCCGAAAGTGCACTTTTCCGGATTGAGCCTCATATTATGTCTTCGTACTTCAGCAAAGACTTCTCTAAGATCGACGACGTGGTTGATTTCTTTCGTTGTTTTTACTATCATATCATCCATATATACCTCCGGCATTCTACCGATCTGGTTGGCAAAGACTTTATTCATCATGCGCTGATATGTCGCTCCAGCGTTCTTAAGGCCAAAAGGCATTACGTTATAGCAGTAATTACCTTTATCCATCATGAACGCGGTTTTTTCTTGATCAGCATGATGCATCGTAATCTGGTTGTACCCAGAGTATGCGTACATGAAAGACAACAATTGAAAACCAGAGGAATTGTCGACGAGTTTGTCGATATTAGGGAGGGGGTAGGCGTCTTTGGGGCACGCCTTGTTAAGATCAGTGTAAACAACACACATGCGCCACTTTCCATTAGATTTCTTAACCAATACAACATTTGACAGCCAAGTAGTATATTTGACCTCCCTAATGAATTCAGCCTTAATCAAGTCTTCGACTGACTTTGGCGCCGGCTTTTCAGGGAGCTTGCTTACGGCGCCTTTGAGCTACCCAAATGAGCCTTGGGATCGAGAGCGAGTTGGTGGCGTGCAATATCGGGAGAAATACGGCATGTCGCGGTGTCCAAGCGAAGAGGTCGGCATTGGACTTCAGGCACTCTGTTATTTGCAATTTGACCTGTTCAGGGAGATCGACACCAAGCTTCACTGTCTTCCCTGGGTCTTCTCCTAGTTGAACTCGGATGAATTCTCCATCAGGTACTGGTCTTTTAATCTTTTGGTGGAGCTCGCGGGCCAGGAGGTCGTCTTCCTGTATCTCATCTTCGAGCTCAATCCTGGCGTCGAAATCGGTGAGATTGATGTCTGCAGCAGCCTTTGCAGGATCAAGCTTCTTGGTCGATGGGAGTTGTTTCTCTTCCTTTTGCTCTTCGGCCTTCAAAGATAAAATATAACATCTCCTCGCAGCTTCTTGGTCGGCTTCGATGGTGACGACTTTGTCTTCGTCATCATGAAAACGCATTTTCAGGTGGACTGTCGAGGTTACAGCCCCTAACTCACCCAGTGTCGGGCGTCCGATGATGCAGTTGTAAACAGATTTGCATGGTAACACGATGAATTGGACCTTCACAGTTTTGGAGATTGGTTGCTCTCCAAAAGTCACCATCAACTCCACATAGCCCAACGGCTTTGTTTTCGAACCGTTGAAACCAGTCAGGTCGGACCCCGGGTACGGTACGAGATCTTTTTCTGGTAGTTTCAAGGTTTTAAACAGCTCGTAGAACATGATATCCGCCGAGCTCCCTTGGTCTATCAAGATTCTTCTGACGTCAAAGTTAGCCATATAGGCTTTCACCAACAGGGGAATCAAATAGTTCGGCCTTCCATTCACCAAGTCTTCGTCAGAAAAGGCTAGGGGGGGTCTTCCCTTATGCCGACTTGATGAAGGAAAAACAGTAGAAACGGTCATCGCTTCTCTCAACTTTCGTTTTGCTGAATTGATGCTCGCCCCTCCCTTATCGGAGAATCCTCCGGAAATGACCATGGCGACAGGAGGAGGACGAGATCTCTCCTCGGATGCACGAACTGTTCCTTCGTGCTGCGTCCCAGAAGCTGAGTCTCTCTTTTGAGGTCGAGGTGATCTAGATCTAGACCTTCTATCTCCAAATCTCGGTTTTCCTTTCACATATTTGGTCAACTCCGCCTTCCGGATCGGTTGTTCTATGGCGCCCTTCAGGTGAAAACATTCATCGGTCTCGTGCCTGACACACTTGTGAAAGTGGCAGTACCTCGACTTATCAGCATTCGGCTTCTCTTTTCCCTTCTGGGGAAATTTAATTCCAGCATCACGGAATTCGGTGTTCGCGCACTCATTCAGTATGCGCTTAGGGGTAGTGTTCAAAGGGGTATATTCGTCATATCTCTTTGCTGGACCCCGACTTTCCTTCTCCCTACGCGACTTGTCCTCGCGTTGTCCACCAGCTTCCTCCTGGGTTTTACCTTTGGCTTTTGATGCCATCAACTTCTCTTCGTAATTCATAAATTTCTGAGCTCGCTTCAGGAACCCGGTCAGGGACCTCGGTTTGTCGACACCAATGTTGACACTGAATAGGCTTCCTTCGACCAGGCCTTGCTCTAGCAAGTATAGTTTCATCTCGTCAGAGCATTTTTTCACCAAAATGGCTTCTTTGTTGAAACGCTCAACATAGTCTCTGATAGACTCACCTTTCTTCTGCTAAATCGCGGCTAGGGCTGCTGTCGACTTGGGTTGGACTTTAGATGCGGTGAAATGTGCGGAGAACTGGTCGACGAACTCAGTCCACGATCCAATGGAATTTCTCTTAAGAGTCTGGAACCAAGACAAGGCCGACTTCTTCAGAGTGAGGGGAAAGATTCTGCACTTTACCGGCCCTTGGGCGCCTCGATAGTCCATGACAGTGTCAAAGCAGCCAACATGTTCGTCGGGGTCGGTGGTCCCGTCGTAGGAATCCAACGAGGGCGGTTTCTGAAGATGTTTCGGAATCGGGAATCTCATAATCTTGGACGTAAAAGGACCAAAGGCCTTGCACGCGTCATCTGTGTCATCGCCCGAGAAGGGTTGATGAGACAGAATGAGCACGGCGGTGAGAGGTGCGGCCAGGAGATTTTACTCGCCGCCTAGAGTGGCGGCTCTTCTTGGGGAGTGTCATTTGCTCGTGGTGGTACCTTCGCGATGAGGCAGCGTCGAGAAGCGGCGATGGCGCGGTGGAGAGTGTGGCATATCGGATTCGGAGAAAGACTTACGGAAGAAACTCTTCTGCGGTGTGTTTGCTCATGTCTTCCGTTTTGAGGCAAGCGGACCTCGGATCTGTGGACGGCGAGGTGGAGTACGATCATCGAATTGTTACGGCGGTTTGCTCTATGTCGAGGCGGTGTTGAGTCGTGCCTCGGTGGTGGTGATGAACGGACCTGAGATTTTCGGATTCCTTCGATCTCCGAGGAGAACGAGAAACACGATCTTCTCTGTTGTCGATCCGCGGTGGCAACGCGAACGGGATTTCCTTCGCTGATTCTCCATTCGATCGAGACGTTGATTACGAGCACATCGCCGGCCGGCATGGCCGAATGAATTCGCGGAACTCGCGAATGAGAACGGCGATCTGTTCGGCATCGGTTTGAGTAGCAGCGATCGGAACGGCGTCATGCTGATGCGGAGGCAGAAGGTTATTCCTCTGTCCCTCGTACTCACCGATAAAATTAAAAGGTTCATGGTGAGGTGGTTCGAGATCTGCGTTCGCAGGAGTGGAATAGCTAGTCGCGACCTGATGCTTCAACCTACCATCGCCGAGTGAAGAAGGAGACTTCGACAAAGAAGATGAAATCGAAAGCGATTCCCTGACGGCGCCAATGTTACGAGCAGAACTTGAGAGGATGACCGGAGGGAAGCGGTCGCGGTTGTGCTCGCTGACGGATGACGGCGGCGTGTTGGGTGGTGTACTGCAAACACCCGACGCTCAAGTCGATGTGTGTCGAGGTGAGTAAAGAGGTGGTAGAAAAATCATTACCTCGACCAGCTCGACGCGTCTTCTTTAAATATGAGTTGAGGACTGCATCGATGAGTAACTGCCCGCGGAAACTCCTAAGTCGGCATTAAATTCCTTTAATGCTGAGAACCGTTGGGTCGGCCGCGTTGAGGGAAGGCGGAGAGGCGAGCGGAAACGTGGCATCGAGGGAAGGCAGAGAGGCGAGCGGATATGGGCCTGAAGCGTTGGATCTCCGGATTGGGCCTCGGCCCAGTCCGGAACAGTACCCAAGTGCGAGATAGTCTCACGTTGCCTAATAGTAAAAAAATAAAGAATATATAAGATGTTAGACTCATGAACTTATCACCCTAAGGTTTTTGGATCAAATGTAGTCTAAGTCTCTTGTTACATCTAAAAAATATAAATAAAAAAAATATAAAAAACCCAACAAGTGTGTAGACCCAATAACGATCCACACCCTCTCATAGCGAGATGGTACAAAAGGGCCTGAGACTCACACTTGAAAGTGAGATGTTGAGTATCCAAATCCGAGAGATAATCCCACATCGCCTAATAACAAACAAAATAAAGAATATATAAGATGTTAGACTCATGAACTTATCACCTTAAGGTTTTGGGATCAAATATGGTCTAGGTCTCTTGTTACCACTGTTTTAAAACTCGGACCAGACCGGCCGGTCCAGCCGTAAACCGGACCCCTGGTCGGTTCAGTTCTCTTATCAAATTGGTTGTGACTAATCCGGTGGGCGGTTTCAAATTTGTGACTCGGCACGAATTTAATGCACGCAAGTGACTATCACACAAGGAACATGGAAATTTAATGAAAACTCTATTTTCAATAGAATAAATTACACTCTCCTCCCCTAAGAGATAGTGATATTACACTCCCCTCCCCTCCCCTCTTGTTTTATAATATACAATTTAGGGGGCGTTTGTTACAGCTTTTTTTAGAATAAAATCACTTTTTTATGTTAAAAATCATTTTTTTAATTTTAATTGTGTTTGTTTCAGATTTTTTAGAAAATGATTTTTTAAAAAAAATGATTTTTAGGTTAAAAATAAAAAGCTGAAAAAAATAGCTTCTTATTCATAAGAGTTGAAAAAATGATTTTTATAATCCTAAACAAACACAAATTAGCTTCAGATTTTTTTAAAATCTATAAAAATAATCTCTAGATTATTTTAAAACATAATCACTTTTTTTTTAAGCCGTAACAAACGGGCCCTTAGTCTATTTAACTTAACACCGTTAAGAATTTTTTTTTAAAAAAAAAATATCTTTAATTAACTGTATATTAAATTATTTTTAACTTACCATATTACCCTTTGTTATTTTGATACCCCATGCTTCTCATCGCAATCGACAAACACACGAGATCAAAATTCCTGGTGCCATTACTTTGAGATATCATTTGTTAGAGGTATCAGATTCAAGAAATATCGCTAGTTATATAGAGGTCAAATTCAGGAAATATCATATTCAAAATTCAAGACATATCATTTCAACCATTATCTAAGCTAGCGATTCTTAGAACTGTCAAGTTCCTAAATCAGATTGAAATCTTTTTTTTTGTTGAGAGAAGCCTACAATCTCTAATCTAAGTGTCATCATGCTCATTTACAGTATAAGCGCATAGCGGTGGATGAAAATTAATTCAAATAAAGAACCCCAAAGCGAGGCAAATCCGAGACTAGAAGCTTTTGGAGTTTTGGTAATTAATTCTTGTTCACAAATTTTATCCTCAGCCAATCTCTCTGTAGATTGAAAAAAAAACTCATTTCTTTTCATTTTTTTTTTTTAAATTTAGGGTTTGATAAGGGGGAACGCAAGAACACCATCGAATTCGGTCCTAATTTTTTTCAATCAAAGAATATTAATTTTGTCTTGGTATAATGCCTATAGTTTTGTTAACGTATTCTTGTCAAAAACCGCAACTGGAAATGAAACTGGGAAATGGGAAAAAGGAGATATAGAATTGTTCGTGGCTATGGAAGGAGCAGATCTAGAAAACGCAAGGGCCAAGTGAGATTGGTGTAAGATAAGATAAACACGTTTGTTGTTGATTGTGCAAAGAAGGCTGCCTCTGCAGAGTGTTTAGGCATCTCCTTGGCAATTTTCTGGTGGGCATAGTGGAGGAAATCGGTTGCACGGTGGGAGCTGCAGTTGAAGCCATGGCAAGATGAGAACTAGGGGGCACCCATAAGGCTTCGAGTAGACCCTGGCTTCACGAGACAGTGTGATGGTGTCGATGGTTTGAATGATGTTTGCAAAAGGTTATTTTGGTAATAAAAATACTATGTAACGGAGCTAATTTGGAACTTAACGTGAAGTTAATAAAAAGGATTAAAATGCATTGCATTGTGATGGTCAAGGGAGGGAAATGTGTGTTTTAAATTTAGAGGGGAGGGGAGTGTACTCCAAAGGGTGATGTAATTTACTCTTTTCAAAATGTGATATTCTGGGGATCGAACCCAGTACATGAGGAATAGCATAACATCTGCTTGCGACTACACCAGTGCAATTTTTTTATGAGTATGTTACCAACAAATAATATATATCGTTAGCAAAATATTTATAAATTTCATATAAACCGCTTCATGCGATTAAATTATTGACCCATCGATCTGATCATTGATCCACTGACCCAGCAGCATGATCGAGTCGATTACCAGTTCGAATTTTAAAACACTGCTTGTTACATCTAAAAAATACATATAAAAAATATAAAAAAACCCAACAGTATGTAACCCCATAAGACGAAGTTATTAATTTGTTCAAGAGTATGTGAACAAATGTCTTGTGCGTCTGATGAGGTTTTGTTGTATGTGTATGGAATACTTGTGTAGCCTAGTCCAAGTTAGGCATGACAACGAGACGGGTTTTGTCTCCCTCGTCCCCACCCTCATTTTCAACGGGGTTGGGTTCCTCGCGGGTCCCTGGCTCAGCTCTGCATATATATATATGAGCCATATCTAGTGAGAGGGCCTTATTTATGTGAGAGTGGGAGGAGCAATACAAACCATACATGGATGCCCAAGATTAAAAGTTAGTTAGAATTTAAAAAAGTCACATGCCAAATAAAAAAAGTCACATGACTTTTTGTTTTAATATTGACCATTCATGATTGGATCTGTTCCGGACTGGGCCGAGGCCCAATCCGGAGATCCAGCAATCACAGGCCCATTTCCGCCACGTCGTCCGCATGCCTCTCCGCCTTCCCTCAACGCGGCCGACCCAACGGCTTTGTGCATTAAAGGAATTTAATGCCGACTTCCGGGTTTCACGGGACGGTTACACATCGACAGTAACCGTCCTCGACTCATATTTAAAGAAGACCGCGTCGAACGGTCGAGGTAATGATTTTTCTACCACCTCTTTACTCACCTCGACACACACTGACTTGAGCGTCGGAGTGTTTGCAGGTACACCACCCGACGCGCCGGCGTCATCCGGCGCGAGCACAACCGCGACCGCTTCCTCCGGTCATCCTCTGAAGTTACATTGAGAACATTGGCGCCGTCTATGGGAATCATTTACGATTCCATCTTCTTTGTCGAATTCTCCTTCTCCACTCGACGATGACTGGATCGAAGCGTCAGGTCGCGACTAGCAGTTCCACTCATGCGAACGCAGATCTTGAACCACCAAACCAGCCGATAGCTCCGACAGAACCACCTCTCCAGCATGACGCCGTTCCGATCGTTGCTGCTCAAACCGATGCCGGAACGGAGACCGCCGCCATCCTCATTCGCGAAGTTCCGCGAATTCATCCGCCATGCCGGCGATGCATGCTCGTAATCAACGCCTCGATCGAATGGAGAATCGTGAAGGAACTCTCGCTCGCGTTGCCACCCAAATCGGAAACAGAAAAGATCGAGTCTCTCATTCTCCTCGGAGATCGAAGGAGTCTGAAAATCTCAGATCATTCATCGCCACCACCGCGGGCACGACTCCACGCCGCTGCGTGCATAGAGCACTCCGCGTGCTCATTCTCGTTTCATCAACTCCTCGAGCGATGACCACGAGTTACTCTAGCGGGGCCTTTGGTCCTTTTACATCCGAGATCATGAAATTCCCGATTCCGAAGCATCTTCAGAAACCACCCGCTTTGGACTCATACGACGGCACCACCGACCCCGACGAGCATGTTGGTTGCTTTGATATTGTCATGGGCTATCGAGGCGCCCAAGGGCCGGTGAAGTGCAGAATCTTTCCCTCACTCACGAAGAAAGCGGCGTTGTCTTGGTTCGGACTCTTAAGAAAAATTCCATTGGTTCGTGGACTCGAGCTCGCCGACCAGTTCTCGCGCATTTCACTGCGTCTAAAGTCCAACCAGTCGACAAATGACCGCCGCAATTCAAAGAAGAAAGATGAGTCTATCAGAGACTACGTCGAGCGCTTCAACAAAGAAGCCATTTTGGTGAAGAAATGCTCTGACGAGATGAAGCTGTACTTGCTAGAGCAAGGCCTGGTCGAAGGAAGCCTATTCAGTGTCGACATTGGTGTCGACAAACCGAGGGCCGCGACCGAAGTTCCTGGCGAGCTCGTAAATTTATGAATTACGAAGAGAAGTTGATAGCCTCAAAAGCCAAAGACAAATCCCCAGAGTAACACTGACAAGCAAAGATGAAGAAATATTATAGTTGAAACAAATGTATCCTAAACACATAAGTGTGAAGCAGTGAAGTATGATTGAAGAAATACACAATCAGCATTTATTTACTATCAAAACCTTGCACCTCTGATGGAACCTCGTGCCGAGACCGCGTGCACGAGATCGTGATAAAGCCTTGTGCCTTGCACAAGCACCTGATGAAGAGATTGAGCCTCGTGCCAAGACCGCGTGCACGAGCTCGTGATAAAGCCTTGTGCGCTTGCACAAGCACCTCTGCAACAGGTGGATACACAGTCCAATATTCGAGCGACCTACCAGGCCCACCTCTGCAATTGCAAAATTGCATTTACCTTAAACTTCGCCACGCCATTGACCTTGATTATTTGATGACCCCGACCTTGCCGCTTGGGCGGCCGGATCAACTACTCCCACAGGAAGTATAAAACTTCGACTACGAGCACTTTACTCAAAGATAAAATTAACGCTAACTTAATTACATCAAGTTGTTGCAAATTGTCTATACTTTGACAGAACGGCGTGATAAAACCTTGTCGCGTTGGCACAAGCACTGCGGATCGACCTGCGTCGAGACCGCGTGCACGAGCTCGTGATAAAGCCTTGTGCGTTAGCACAAGCACCGATGAATGAAGAGATCGACCTGCGTCGAGACCGCGCGTGCACGAGCTCGTGATAAAGCCTTGTGCGTTGGCACAAGCACCTGATGAATGAAGAGATCGACCTCGTGCCGAGACCGCGTGCACGAGCTCGTGATAAAGCCTTGTGCGTTGGCACAAGCACCTGATGAATGAAGAGATCGACCTCGTGCCGAGACCGCGTGCACGAGCTCGTGATAAAGCCTTGTGCGTTGGCACAAGCACCTGATGAAGAGATCGACCTCGTGCCGAGACCGCGTGCACGAGCTCGTGATAAAGCACCTGATGAATGAAGAGATCGACCTCGTGCCGAGACCGCGTGCACGAGCTCGTGATAAAGACTTGTCGACCTCGTGCCGAGACCGCGTGCACGAGCTCGTGACAAAGCCTTGTGCATTGCACAAGCACATCAAGCCTCGTGGTCGAAGCGCCTCGGCCAGACGTGGAACACGAAGGTCGAAACGAACTAATGAACAAGCACGACATGGCGACACTTGCGGTTCGCTACGAACAAGGGCGTCGAACGCCGACATCAACGAACCGACAACAAGTCACCACCTCGGCGGTGAGCTAGCGACTTGGGGGCAGCTCGATCGGGCCGAGGCCCAATCCGGAGATCCAGCAATCACAGGCCCATTTCCGCCACGTCGTCCGCATGCCTCTCCGCCTTCCCTCAACGCGGCCGACCCAACGGCTTTGTGCATTAAAGGAATTTAATGCCGACTGGAGTTTCACGGGGCGGTTACACATCGGCGATGCAGTCCTCGACTCATATTTAAAGAAGACCGCGTCGAGCGGTCGAGGTAATGATTTTTCTACCACCTCTTTACTCACCTCGACACATCGACTTGGCGCCTGAGTGTTTGCAGGTACACCACCCGACGCGCCGTCGTCATCCGTCGCGAGCACAACCGCACTGCTTCCCTCCGGTCATCCTCTGAAGTTCTGTTCAGAACAGGATCTAATGCCTATGATTTACTCCTCCCACTCTCACATAAATAAGACCCTCTCATTAGATATGTCCCCTATATATATATATATATATATATTGAAAAATTATATTTATGATAATTAATAGAATAAAATCATAATTATTATAAAATGGTAAATAAAATAAAAAACATCAAAAAAAAATTCAATTAAAAAGAGATTAAATTAAAAATAAACACAATATACGAAACAAAATGAATAAGTATGCATGCATAAAATAAATAAAAATTAACAATTTATATTTAGTCGAGCGGGTTCGGGTTGGGGGCGGTGTTGAGGATCAAAAGGGGTTTTCCCGTCAAAATCAGAGTGGGGTCGGGTTCTCTTCTCAAGCCTAGTCCAAACAAAGGTTATTGTGTCTAATGACTTATTCTTAATTGAAAAAGTGCATCGGGATGAATTTAACTGACTGGCACCAAAGGGAATCCAGATTGTCTGTAGTCGTGGAAGCCCGAATTCATGAAGTCAGGAAAATCTCGATCGTGCGATCGACATTCAAGCTTCATAATTTATTTTTTAAAAATATAAAAATACCGCACTTAAATATTGGGCGTCCGATCAAGATCGTCCCGAATGCGTGAATTCATGAAAGCTCGACTGCACTGCAGTAAATCCATTTTCCACCGGAGGTTGTTGCGTCAAACAAATTGTCAAAAATTAAATTTATCGATGTTGATGTATTGAACGAATTAAGTGCAATTTTAATTAGTTAGTAATAACAACAAAAAGCCATAACACTTGATTATGTGTTGTTTAGACTTATAAACCTTTACTCAGTTAGGAGGCATCGAGCAACATGAGACAATTTCTTTAATAAATTATTTTTAATCAAAATAAACAAAAATTAAGAAAATGTTTTCTACCTTAGTTTTGCACATAAGATGGGCCCAAAAACTAAAAAAGATATAAAAATAAAAAAACCCTGAGCCGGACAGAGTATATGCGCCACGTCAGCTTTGTTAGTTAGCGGAGTTAGTTAAGAGAGGTTATACATCAGTTCGTTTCAGGATTCATTCTCAGTACTATACATTTCATTTTTTTTCACCGAGTTCTCTTCTGAGTTCTCCATTTTTGGCGTTCGTACCTCTTCTTACTCTCTTTCTTTCGCTTTCTCCCTTTTTCTTTCGTTTTCTCTGCATCGCCGAAAGTTCGTGGAGAATCAAAGCCAATTGCAAGTGCAACCTCCACTCAATGAACTGCAGGAGCTGGTTGTTGCCAAGGTTCACGAGCTCATGGAGATGATCACTTCCGGTGAACCTAACCCCAACTATGTCCACGCCCTTGCCGAAATTGTTGAACTCCAACAGTCAAAGTCTCGGTACGTTCGTTCTCATCATCTCTTTTCTTTTTCTCTGTTTTTTTGGAGTAATTCATCTTCTTCTTTAACATTATGGAGTAATTGTTCTGAGTTGTTGTTAAATTTATTGTATCTCTAAATCACATGACTGGTTCTAGGGTTTAGACTCTGAAAATTTTGAATTGGTTGATAAATGTACTGTATGTAGAGAATCGTATGCCTAGTTATGTATTGTATCTGTAAATATGCCTGGTTCTAGAGGCTAGAATCTGAATTCAATTTAGATTTGGCGGATAAATGTTAAATCATAAGCCTAGTTTCTATGGTTTAGAGACTAAATTCATTTTCAATTTGTTTTCAAATGTAGAAACATGGAAACTGTCTTCACCCTCCAAGGAGGAAGAGGAACAATATTAGGAAATGATTCTTCTGCTACCCTTGACATTGTACGTATGATCCAGAAAAACAATAATTTCTATGGCTTTATTACTTCCAAGCTTTCAGTAGGAAATTACAATGACTGGGGTTCCGTTGAAGCCGCCATTCTCAGGCTGTTGCTTTGCCGGTTCCATGATTTCGATGGTAAAGTTTATTCCGCTTTAAGCTTGATAACTTTATTTGTTAATCCGGTTCAATTCAATTTGATAGAGTGGGTGGAAATGGACAGGATGAGGATCGGAGTCCTTGTTTTTTTGAAGACCCGGTACTGGGAATGTTAAAACAATGGGTAGTGAAGGAAAAATTTATTAGAAAGCGGGATGAGGCTGAAGAGCCATTTTTCAAGCCCACAAGTGTGGCAATGCTGAAAACATATGCTACGGGACTCCCAGCTTTGTACTTAGATGGGTAAGCAGTGCTATTTTTTCAGATTTCTTCACTTAATTTTTGCTCTTCTCCCTATTAATTTGTTTGTTTGGTTTTCATTTATCATTTTTGTTCTTATTAAATTAATTTGTTTTGAATGAACTTAGTGGGCCTCCAATAAGGGAAAACGTGCGCGAATCTGGTTTGTTCAGAACCATCGTGAATTATCTTAGTCCGCGTTTGCAGGAGAGAAATAATTTCGCGCTACCTAGTCATATACTGCCGACAAATAAATCATGGCTAACTCATATGACAGGTCCTAATGACCATCTTGAAGAGTTCTTTGTTCCAGATCGTCTAACATTGGCAAAATTGAGGAAGTCATATAGCATTCGGTTTATTCAGTTAGTTGATATGCCTTGGGAAAAACTTGGACCAGTAAGTATAAGTGCTCTGCTATTGATATTAATATATGTGCTCTGCTATTGATATTTCTGTTGAGTTGTACTTTTAGGAATGGAACCGTTATCGGCCTGCAAGATCATTACCTGCAGATACTGATACTGAAGAATACAGGCATGTCTTGCGCCTAATTCATCAAAAGCTGAAGTTACTGGGATACCATCGTACTGCTGATATGCTGGTGGAAGAGGCTAGGTTGACACCCTTTGGTCTGGATCCAAAATGAATTGGATTTCATACTTGGGCCATTGTGTAGTTTTTTGGCTTACAACACTAACCGAAGCCATCAAAGGTTCTGCTATTCTATTAAACTGATAAGTAGTGGACCAGTAGCTTACCATTCACTACGAAAGAATAAGAAGAACATAGACACACTAGTAGCCATAATGAGGTAGAAACAATTCCTTGCAAATCCAGTCTGGCACCAACTTTTCAGAATCTCAATCTGCTCTTCAACTTCTCATATAAGGAGGACAAAATTAGTACTCCAAATATTATAAGAGAGAAGAAAGTACACCAAATATGTAGCTAATTTCTCACTCAACATTTTATGGCCAATGCTAATTAATTAAACAGGTTTAAAATCTGGCAATAAGAAGAGACAAACATAAACCTTCTATTTCATAATTTGAAGAAACCTTTTGCAAACTTGGAACACAGCCAATAGAGTTCTCCAAATGTTTAAAAACAGTTTCTCCAAATAATTAAAGGCCTGTGATTTCAGTTTTTAGAAAATGTTTTCTCTTTTTAAAAGCTTTTTTTTTTTGACGCATTCTCTCTTTAAAAGCTAAAAATCAATAAAACTTGTTTGATTATATTGTTTTGCATTATTGTTTTAAAAACTATTTTTAATTTTGTAGTTTTTAAAAGCAAAAAACCAAAACAACTTATACATGTTTTCCTTTTCACTTTTGCTTCTTTATGCTGAAAAGACATGGAAACTGTATGTTTTCATTAAAGGCCTTCACCGTAATTTTGTGAAGAATTTGCTTGCATCCCATGTGTGTTTCATTTTTAGGTATCAGAGGCCTTTATTTTATTTTTTTTTCTAGTTTAAATTGTGTGTCTTGCGATAATTATTAAGACAAATTTTTTTTTTTTGACAAGAACAAAATCATCTCATTTCATTGCAAATAGTCTGAATAATACAACTAGGAATATAATGAAAACACTGCGAGGGGCATAGGATATTGATGCTCTAGCTAGAGCATGAGCAATACTATTCGCATTTTGCCTAGAAAAAACGACCTGGTAATCGTTGTAATTTACTAGAAGGGCTCTGCACTCTTTTATAAGGGAGTCATACTCGGACCTATCGGATTTGGCATTTAGGACATCATCTACAACAGTTTTACAATCCATTTCAAAGATGACTCTCTGTAGGCCTGCCACTATGGCCCAGTTGAGCGCCTGGAGCAAAGCCCAAGCTTGTCCTTCAGCAACAGATAAATGGGCTTGTGTATAATCTGTCTGAGCCAGAATGAAATGACCCATATCATTTCACACACGCAGGCCCAATCCCACCAGACCATCGTCTCTGAAGAAAGCAGCGTCCAAATTGCATTTCAGGGCACCCATAGGAGGCGGCGACCACGGTGTAGGAGAAGATGGGTGTTGGTTAGAGGGCCGCGAAGGGCGTCTCGTAACCTGCCAAGAACGAAGAAGCTCCTCACCTCGCGCAATGATTTGCTGCGGAGTCTCACGAATTGTTTTACTTTTGATATTTTACTTTTTCCTTGGTGTAAGACAAATTGTTTTATCATTTGATATTTTACTTTTTCCTTTTCTAAAAAGTTACTGATGGGTTTTTATCAAAAAAATAGTTACTGATGGATGTGCATAAGCCATGGTTCACTTTATTATCAGTATTTTTTTTCACTTGTCCAAAAAAAAGTATTTTTTTCATGAAGTCAATTAACGTAAACGTAAATACATAAAAGTGGTCAACAATTTGTTTTGATTGTTATAATATTTTTTCTTAAATGCTCACATTTATTTGTTGTTGATAATATCATGTCTTTACATTATTTTAAATTAGATTAAAATTAAATAATGATTTAATGATAATAAATTGGTTTCAATAAAATAAAATAATTTTAATCATTTAAATATTGGAAATAATAGATAATTTAAATCAAGTATTACAACAAAATAATTTGATCCAAGGTAAGCTATTTAAACGAAAGAAAGCATGCCACACATTTTATAATAATAAAAATTAAATCTCTCATAACCATAATTAATAAAACCTAGTATTTTCTATAAAATAATAATATTTTCTTCAATAAAAAAAAGCAACTAGATGTGACATTTTTTAAATATTTTTTCTTAAGACATATTAGTTACGATCTTTAAGTGCAAAAGTCTTAAAATCTCTCCATATATATACATACATGCGCGCGCGCATATATATATATATATATATATATATATATATATATATATATATATATATATATATCGAGTGAGAAAGTGAGAAAGTCTTTCTTATCTAAAAGTGGGAGGAATTATTAAAAGCTATTCGATTAAAATGAATTACTGGGATTAGACGACCATATTAAAACCACATGTGCCACTTCCTCTTGCCTTTTCACGCTTTCTCGTTTAGTCTTTTACACACAACTTTCTTCTTCCGCGGCTGCAATCACTAGTCACAACCCTCATCCTGAAACCCACTGTCATTCATGGTCGTGAAAACCTCCACCGTAAAAGTTGTGAAGTTCCCATCCGAAGTATTTCTCCCTTCCTTCTTTCCCATTATTATTCTTTTCCTTTTCCTGATTTTTTTTGTTCTTAAATTGTTGATGTGGTGGGCTGGTGATAGCAATCACTGGACACAAACCAGGTTTGAAATATTAGATCTAGCATTATTGTTAGAAGTAATCTTTTTTTTTTTTTGCAAATTTAGAATTAACGTGGTTGTGCTTGTTCACATTACTTTAGGGTTACAATGGTTAGAATAGGGAAAGAAAAGGGAAAGACCAAAATTTGGTTTTGCAAAACTGAATTATTGATTACAATAAAAGGTTAAATTGATATTCAATTAAAAGAGTCCATTACAAATTTTAATAGAATATGATCTACAGAAGTCTGCAATGGCGGTGCTTCCATGGAAAGGGATGCATAACAAAAGGTCGTTCCGGGTATTTTGAAGCGATTAGACTAGGAAGAGAGGTCACGTGACCAGCTTGAAAAACCATTTAATCTCAACTGTTTATTCTGATCCAACAGGTGATATTAGTCCCTCTCACTCTCACATAAAAACCATCCTCTCACTAGATATGCCTCATATATATTCTTTTTCAAGCTTATTGTATTTAGCATTTTGTCGCTGTTGCTTACTAACATTACAGGATGGGAGAACTTACTATATTGATTAAAGGGTAAGCAAATTCTAAACTTTAACCTCCATGAGACATTCAGCTTGAGAATGAGCAAAGAGAATTAATTGAAAATGATGAGAGTCATTATATGGTAATAGCCTTTTAATATTTGGACACATTCAATTTCAGTTTTTATAGTAGCTTATTGAAAAAAAATGAAATTGTGGATATGATTTTCCATCATTTATCCAGTTCAAGCTAATAAGATGGTTTCTGGATTTGGACATTTGTAGTTTGGCGCGTCTATGCAAAAATGAGCATTACAAGTTAGTATCAAAATAATCGGCAAACAATCATTTTGAACCAAATATACCATTAAAAATTCATTTTGAACCATAGATGGCTCTTGCTGTTTTCCATCCATTTAGTTGATGTTGCCTTCTCACGTTACGAAATGAATAGTTGTGGATGAAGGATAATTTGGATTGCTTCTATATACACTACAACATTTTCTGTCTATAATAACACGTCAAAACCGTACCCGAAATTGAAAAAACTGTTGCCATTACTTTTGGGAACAGTTTTTGAACTGTAGTGTTCTAAGAGGTTGCCTATTCATTAGGTAACAATTTTTTGAAAAAAGGCAACACATAAAAAAACTGTAGTCTTTGTTGTGATCAACGGTTTTTAGATATCAATACGAGAACTGTTTTTCACTGTTGCCATCAACGGCAACGTTTTTTTCACTATACCTATCGGAGACAGCACCAATAAAACTGTTGCCATTGATTTAGAATTTTGTTTTAACTTCAGCAACCATTTTTCATTTGGCTTTTGAATGCCATCAAGAATATAGAGTGAATCGCTAAAACACAAATAAAATAGAGCACTTCAACAACCTTCAATTTTGTTTTATATCAACTGATATAAATTATCATCATCTTCCTTTACACAAACTAAGAAAAATAAAAATTGCCTCTACTATAAATGCTAATCATCTCCCTCTATTCATTGCTCTAACTACAATTTTCAAAGGTGAGTGGAAGAAAATTATACACACAAAACTTAATTTTTTATGCTATGGCCTTTGCTTTACTAGAACTTCCATTTCTGCCATGAAGTATTGCCTCAATCCTATGCTAGAACAAGAAGTTGGAATACCCAGTAAATGTAGACATGTCCTCCAAAAGCTCAATACTATTCAGATTACTGACAGGGTGAATCTGGATATAACTTCATGGATTCCTTCCAGATGAGCTCCTTGGTTTGCTCTTTAGTGCTTATTGTCTAATCAAAATCAGTTGGGACAGACTAGCTAGCTCTGCATTGATGTTGTGAAGTGATGAAAGATCTGGGTTACACAGTGCCTCATCAACTTTAAATAAATGAAATCTTACATAAATATGAAGCAAATGAGAGAAATTATATTTAATAAGTAAGCTATAAATCTCCCCTTGAAAGTTGAAACTCAAATTCTACAATAATACATACCTCTAATGCGCTAGTTTGGATCAAAGATAAGCATATTATCCAACAGTTCCAGTGTCTCAGGCCACATTGTTAGATTTCTATAGTTTTACAAAAGCTCCTAAGAATAACACCATGTTCAAAATCTCAGAAAATTTTGCATACGTCAATAGTAAAAACCTTTTTTAAAAATATAATAACACCAAACCTAAAAGGCTTTGTAGTTTATATAAGTTTGGCCTTAGTAAAAAATAAAACCTGACCCTTTTGTTTATTAAATATGAAGGTATAATAGCTTGAAACACAATGCTTCTTAACTACAAAAGCCACAAAGAAAATCTCAGTCCAAAAGTTATTAACACACTGGCTTCTTACCATCTAGTCTGTTTGCGAGCACTCACATGAGTTAGGAGAACTTTTCATTGTTTGTACCAACTGGAAGAATCTGCCACATTCAAATAATCATTACCCATGGTCATTTTATTCTCTTTCGCTCCTTTTGTGATTCCATATGCCTTGTCAGATTTCAATAATGAAGTGACAGAAAGAAATTAAGATTAGATGATTAGATAGATTAATGGTGACTTTTAAGATCTAGTAATAATGTAAAGTTGTAGAAACTAAATAACAGGCCTTGCAAAGCTGCAGAAATTAAAACATAGCTTGCCACAAAGAAACAAGGGAGACTGTCTCTACTCAAAAGTTAAAAGTAAGAGAACTAAAAAAGTTTCAGCAATTTGAGTCAATCACAGACAATAAATTTCTATATGCAATATGCATTGCGAATTTCACCAAAAAACAATATGCATTGCGATTGTTCCGAAGTACCTACTATCAAAGCTGATCCTTGAAAGAGAAGATTATTGACAAACTTAATAAAATAATTACATTTTAAAAGAAGAAAAATAAGGATCAACTGATTAGCAAAACCTAATTGAATAATTCAGGGGAAAAAAAGGACAGTAATTTAATTTTGTTTGATATATCATTGACGTGAAAACTCTAAAAGTCATCTAGAGACGTATGTGATAAATATATCATGATCACTTAACAAACTTGCAATCTAGAATCAGAACAATAGGAAAACAAATAAACATTACGAAAAAGAAACACAAAAAAATGGTTAGCTTCTTTGCTTTCTCATCTTATAAGCCTCTTTTCTTTCCATAGTTCTAAAAGACGAAATTTATTAAACAAGCATAGAGCAATTTAATTTCAATGTTGCTAAAAGAATTAAAAGATGTTAATTTTCCAAAAAACTTTTGGCCTATGATAAGTAGTAATATGGAGTTGGTTGGTGATCATTCATAATTGACATTGTCCCAAATGATTTAACAATATATAGATAAAACAACAGAACATTTACAAAAACCTTATTCAGGAGTTCTCCTGTTGCTCTTTTTGTCTTTAGTTCTTTTTTTATTTTTGGAAGTTTTAAATTTACCTTTAATTTTTCTTTGCCTTCGACGTGACTAGCAAGCATTCCCTGGCAGGGTGGAAAAATCAAAGTTAACAATAAACCTGTAATGAGTGGAAAGGTCAATGTAACAATTAACCAAGGACAGTAATTTAATTTTGTTTGATATATCATTGACGTGAAAACTCTAAAAGTCATCTAGAGACGTATGTGATAAATATATCATGATCACTTAACAAACTTGCAATCTAGAATCAGAACAATAGGAAAACAAATAAACATTACGAAAAAGAAACACAAAAAAATGGTTAGCTTCTTTGCTTTCTCATCTTATAAGCCTCTTTTCTTTCCATAGTTCTAAAAGACGAAATTTATTAAACAAGCATAGAGCAATTTAATTTCAATGTTGCTAAAAGAATTAAAAGATGTTAATTTTCCAAAAAACTTTTGGCCTATGATAAGTAGTAATATGGAGTTGGTTGGTGATCATTCATAATTGACATTGTCCCAAATGAATTAACAATATATAGATAAAACAACAGAACAACAGAACATTTACAAAAACCTTATTCAGGAGTTCTCCTGTTGCTCTTTTTGTCTTTAGTTCTTTTTTTATTTTTGGAAGTTTTAAATTTACCTTTAATTTTTCTTTGCCTTCGACGTGACTAGCAAGCATTCCCTGGCAGGGTGGAAAAATCAAAGTTAACAATAAACCTGTAATGAGTGGAAAGGTCAATGTAACAATTAACCAAAATATGCCTCTGTTAACCATAAAGCATGAACAACAATGAAACACACTATTTATGTAATAAGCAAGCAAGTAGTATGAGTTAGTAAGGTTTCAGTTTAATTTCCATAGTTTACATGCTCACATAAGAAAAACAATTGCTCGTCCACCGATTCCAGCAAAATCTTGCCCGATCCTTCAACTGAAACACAAGAAGAAACCATGTGACAAACATCTACAATCTATAATAAGGATGACAATTTTGCACAAGTAAGGCTAAAATCTGGGCTTGTTAGCATGTTAGGCACGTGACCTTGTTAATCTCTTGTTTTAATCACTTTATTTTTCATGCTTTCAGGAGTCAAGTAACATTGCATCAACAAGCAGAGACGAGGGAACAAAATTGGGTGGCAAAATCACTTCTGGAGAACAAATCAATACTGATTCAACAAAAAGCAAGAAGATGTCAAGAAACCAATATGAATCAAATGCAGAAGAAACCAAATTGCATTTTAACAAAAATCGAGCAGTTATCTATGAAACTCATTACCAAAAATCGAGTAGATATCTCCAAAATGAGCATAACAAATATAGAATATCAAAACACAAATGGATTGAGCAAGTACCTCCTAACCAATGTAGCCCTAGAGTTCCGATTGACCTCCAACCAATTTCAATTCTAACCAAATTTGAACTCAACCATTAACCAAATTGAAACCTAGAGTTTCTAAAAATCAAAGAAATCGAAGATGAAACCTAAGAAATTAAAGGGGAACGGTATAAAACAAGTAAAATAGAGAATATGTTTTTGAAAATGAGAAACGAATTACTTGTAGTAGAAAACACAGATTCAGATATCGAATAAAGGGTAATCAGATCCCGTTGCGCTCCTATTCAAGATGCAGCAGCCTATATGGTCGTGCCCTCTGTCCCCGCCGCCATGAACGCTATACCGGAACATGCTTTAGAAACCCCAACTGATGCCATAATCATTCCACGAAATAACTCAAGCAAACCAAGAATAGGAGATACAAGGAGTTGTCGCAATAATAAATCGCGCGTTCGGATAATGAAAAATGATCTGAAAGCGATGTAGAGATACAAGGGTTTGAAGAGAGCCACAAGCGATGTTCACAACATCAAATCGCAAAAATCAAATCCCTAAGTAAAGCTAAGCACGCACGCACGCACGCACTAAAACGATGCCATCAAACGAACCAATTTTTTTTTTTATGACTCCAGCAAGTGATGATAGTATCGTGAAAGTTTTGGATATGGACGAAAGAGATGAAGCGCTCTCTGCTAAAAGCAATTCCAGCAAATGAAAGAAAGAGACGATGAGTGATTCCAGCACAAGAGATGGGCCATAAGTGAGAAAATTGCTGAAAAAAGAACTTGGGCCTTCGGTGAGAAAAAATCAAACGCTTGGATAACTGGTCAAAAAAGAAAAATAATTAGAAAAAATATTAATTATTTATTATTATTGATAAACATAGCAACGTTTAACCAAGTGCTCTTGGCCTAGTGGTGGAACACTAGGTAGGGTGCTTGGGATCGGCCTGTTGGTAGCAGGATCGATTCCACCCAAGTGTAAAATTAAACCTTGGCCAGTCCAAGCCTCTAGGGACGAGGGCAGATTAGTCTTTCGTTGAAAGCGTTGGGACACTGTGTAGGTAGCCAGCGATGGTCCTCGAACCAAAAAAAAACATAGCAATGTTTATCTGGCATTTTTTAAATTCTAACGTTCTTTAAATTTAAGAGAACGTTTTGACATTGTTGCTTAAACAATAAAAAAAAATAGTGAATAAAAAACGTTCTCGATTCATTTCCCGGAACATTTTTGAAGTGTTGTGTATAAAGTACATGAAATATCTCTGGTTAAGCCAACGCAATACATAAATGTAGCCTATTGCAATCTACTACAACAGTTTTTATGCTGGTACAAACAAAGGTGTTGCCATATGTACAAAATGTTGTAGATATGCTGCAATATATGCATATACTTCATGTTATGATTTAGCTAATTTCATTATGTATATGATCGTGGTGGGTCAGGGTGTGGTATGTGTAGGGGTGTCAAAATGGATGGATTGGATGGATTTCCTTATGGATGAATGGACTGAAAAAATTCATTTATCCATTTACCATCTTCTAAAATTTCATCAAGAAAATTCAATCCATCCATCATCCATTTAAAAAAAACCATTCAATCCATCCATTAACAAATTTTTTATGGATGGATATCCAGTCCATCCACAAAAAATATTTTTAATCACAAAAAATTATTTTTAATAATAAAATATATTTTTGATCATAAAAAATATTCTAATTACAAAAAAATATTTTTAATCATAAAATATATTTTAATTACAAAAAAAAATTTAATCATATTTTTTTTTTACTCCTCTCTCTCTCCCCCCCACGAAACCACATCCTGAGCGAGCAATTGGAGGTTTTGAGCTGCTAAAACATAAGCTGCAATGCTACAGGAACGAACGAGTTCGTCGGAATTGTAATCAGAATCAAAATCCCCAAATGCTAACTTGAAGAATGCGAAGGCGGCATCACCCCATTCTGACTTGAACGAGTTACTTATTCAATACTATTATTTTGGTTTTATCACATGTGACTATATATGCTTGCAGTGATGTGTAAAAGCTTCATAATCTTGACGAGAAAGAAGGGACAAAAACGAAGGGAGAAGGCTTTCAATACATTACCCTGTTTGCTCTTTATGATGTTGGATAATCCCACCGCTAGGATTCGGCGTTCCCTTGGGTTGATAATGGTGTGAGGCTGCGTGATTCATTATGTGAAAGATGCTAACCGAATAGTTAGAGATGCCGCAAGCAAAGATTTTTTTTTTTTTGATAAGCAAAAGAATGAATTAAAATCGGAGTACAAGGGGTGTTCCAAACCCATACATACAAAAGTTCTAGGGAGGGTGTGTCTCGTTAAAACCTCTTAAGGCCAAAACCCAGTGGAAAAAAGACCAAAAGAGGAAAAAGAGTACACCACCCAACCCAAAGAAAGAAGAAAAAGACTACTAACCACCAACCATAATTTGGAGCATCATTTTTAATCGAAACACTAACTTCTGCACATGCACACGATAAGCACCCGCCCAAAAAGTGAGGAAGCAGCACAAACAATTCCATTTCGCCCCAATAAATGAAACCACCAGCAATGATCATACCACGCCCATAATATTGTAGTACATTCTTCTCCCAGGCCCATCAATCACCCAACCAATAATGCCACTCACTGAACATTGCAGCCGAGAGTTATCAGCAGCCAACCTCCTCCAAACGCAGCACGTGATCCAAATTACAATTTAATTGCAACAGATAGAACCATAGCAAACATTTGCAGTCACACAAATTCATACGCCCCACTAAAAATTAGGCCAGCAATACTCCATAAAATTGGTGACTGTCCACCCAAATTCCACCACCACCATCTTGCATCAAGGGAAACCACACATCATATTGGATCCACCACCACTGCAACTCCACTAAACCAGATCTATCACATTCAACTATGTTTTCGAGCACGGAAGCTGCACCCAAAAAGCAAACACCGAAGTCGGACCGAGTCACCGAAAGCAAGAAAAGTCAAATGTACCACAACACCAGTATCCAAGAAATAACAGAATCGTGCACACACCAAGGCTAAATTAAAACCACCAGAGACCATCAAAACACAGCAACCTAAGTAGAATAGAGATCACTTGACCATCATTAGGCATCCAAGAGGGTTTGAGCACCAATCCGAATACTGCAATCCCACCTTTCTCCCAGCTTTAGCAATGAACCAAATTTCAAGAAATTGCCTTAATTTTTGCCACACTCTCCAAGTGTGAAACATTATCTCCCCTAAACAAGGTATTATTCCTTAAAGATCACAAGGCCCATACCACAGCACACCAAATTAAGAACCTCACCCTTTTCTTGACTTTGCCCAAACCTAGACCAAATTGAAGGAAATTCGCATCACCCTCACAATGCCATGCTCCCGAAAGGCCCATCCAAGAGTATATGGAACCCCACACCGCAAAAGAAAAACTACAGCTAAAGAATAGGTGACTTACAGATTCATCATGCTGGAAACAAAAGGCACAACACGCATTATGGGTGGGCGTGATGATCCCACGGCTTATCAAAGCGTCCCTAGTAGGTAGCCTATTCAACAGGAGTCTCCACACCATAATAGCAACTTTTGAAGGGATAACAGAATTCCACACCCCTATATACACCTCAGTCATCCTTAAATTTGTGAGGCCCTCAGGACCCCGAGACAACTTAACGAGTTGTTGGTATGCAGACTTAGCAGTGAAAACCTCAGACGGGTCGTTTTTCCAAAACCAAGTATCCCTGATAGATGCACTCAAAATCACACCCTGCAAAGCAATTTCCAACTCTCTCCATGCTGCTTCTTCACCCGGCCGCAAGTCCCGCAGCCAATTCCACTTCCAACGCCAACAACCATCCACCCAATTGCCACAGTTTGCAATAGTAACCGATGAATTAGAGACCAGAGGAAAGAGTGCGGGGAATGTATGCATGAGGGGCGGTCGCCCAACCACTTATCTAGCCAGAAATGTACCCTCTCACCATTACCCAAATGAACTCCGACAGTACCTTGGAACCATTCAGGGAAAAGCGAAATAAGGTCACGCCACCATATAGATGAGTTTCTCCGTATAGCTCCTAAATCCAAAATACTGTTATGGAGTGGTCTGTACCTATGTTCCAGTAGATTCAACCAGACTGCCCCATCGCCATGCAAGCATCGCCATTTCCATTTTGTAAGGAGACTAGCATTAAATAACTCGAGGTCTTTTATCCCCAGACCCCCCATTTCTTTTGGTTCGCACACCTTCTTCCAACTGACCCAACAAATCTTCTTGACCTCAGAACCACCTCCCCACAAAAAATTCCTCTGTATATCGACGAGGGAGTGAATGACCTTCTTTGGGGCTTTGAAGAAAGAGAACCAAAACACCGGAAGGCTACTCAGGACAGAATTTATTAGGGCCACTCTACCACCAATCGAGAGCTATGAACGCTTCCAAGAAGACAATCTTTTCTTAAACAACTCAATTAAGGGAGCCCACGTGGAGGACAACTTGGGATTTGCCCCAACAGGCAACCCCAGAAACTTAAACGGAATAGTGCTCACCCTGCATGAAAGCTGCAGCGTTCAGGAACCTGTCATCCACATTGATCGCAAACAGGTTGCTCTTAAGGAAGTTGATTTTCAAACCAGAAACTAGTTCAAAGCCCCTCAAAATTGACTTAATTCGCCACAAGTTCCCCCAGGTTGGTTCGCAGGTAATAATGGTGTCATCCGCATATTGCAAAATCGGAAAAAAGACATTCGGAAAAGCCTTATACACGGAAAGAACGTGCAGCTCGACTGCCTTATGTACCATACCTGTCAGACCTTCAGCCACAATGAGAAAGAGAAAAGGTGCAAGGGGGTCACCTTGTCTTAGGCCCCTAGAAGCTGGGAAATCAACAGTAGGGCTCCCATTTACAAGCACGGACATCGTAGTTGACCTGATGCAGGCATTCATCCAACCTCTCCATTTAGGATCAAAACCCATCCGAGTCAACATGTAATCCAAAAACCCCCAGTCAACTGAATCATAGGCTTTTTCAAAGTCTACTTTGAGAAATAAACACTTGTCTTTCCTCCGTTTTGCCAGATCAACCAGTTCGTTTGCAATCAACACCCCATCCAAAATCTGTCTATTTGGTAAAAAGGCTGTCTGACAATGGGAAATAATTCTACTTAACACCCTTTTAAGTCTAGTCGCTAACATTTTAGCGATGATCTTATACAAACACCCAATTAAGGAAATAGGACGGACCTCCTTAAGGGATTGCGGATTATCATTCTTCGGAATCAACGCAATAAAAGAGGCCGCCATGGCCTTGGGCAAGAAAGCTCTCTGCTGAAACTCAATAGCAAACCCCATGATTTCATCTTTTAGTAACTCCCAATGAATCTTGAGAAAGTTAAAATTGAATCCGTCTGGGCCCGGACTCTTGTTACCATCACTACTCCATACAGCATCCCTCAGTTCATCCATCGAAAAAGGAGCCACCAACATATGATTTTCGACATCCGACACATTACTAAAGGAAAGACCATCAAGAGTGGGGCGCACGAAGTCAGCCTTATCCGAGAATTGCTCTTGAAAAAAACTGTGCACCTCATTTTTCACCTCCGGAACTGTCTCTAACCATCTATCCCCATCCTTTAGTGCAATCATCTGGTTTGCCCTTCTTCTAGCTTTTAGGCAAGCATGGAAGTACTTAGTATTGGCATCCCCATCCACAATCCATTTCACACGTGATTTTTGGAGTAGCATACTCTCCTTATTATGCAACTGTTTCCAGAACTGGGCTGACAATAGTCTTCTATGTTCTGAATTGACAACCCCACCTGCAGCCACAAGCTCATCCAGTTGATTAATCTCAGCTACTGTGTTATCAATATTGAGGTCCACCACCCCAAAAACCTCTTTGTTCCATTTTCTCAACTGGGTCTTTAAAAACTTGAATTTTTCTTTTAGGACAAAGCCTTTACACCCCTGTACCTGGAATTCTGCCCAACATTTGTTCTCAAAAGCCACATACTCCTCATGATCTATCCAACAATTATTGAAGCGGAAAGGTTTTGGTCCCCAGTTCTTCTTCGCAACTTTCAGCCATACCGGGCAATGGTCAGAGATGTCTCTATCTCCAACCCACTGCGCATCAACTTGCCACAATTGTATTACGTCTTCAGTCAGAAGAAAGCGGTCTATCCTACTCATGGAGCCACCATCAGTGCTGAACCAAGTAAATTTCTTGCCTAACGCGGGTACATCAATCACCTCCATATCCTCCACAAACTGTCGAAACTCCGAAATTTCTGTGAAGTTAGGTTGATAGTTACGTCCGAATCTTTCACCTGGTTCCAAAACTGCATTAAAGTCCCCTGCTAAGCACCACCCTCCCACTGGGAAGCCCCTTTTGGACATACAGAGGTCTGCCCACAACTTTCTCTTCCCCATCAATGGAGCAAGGCGAGTAGACATTCACAATATAGAGCGGCATATCAGAATTAACATGCTCCACACATAGGCCCAGAAAACCAACACCTGAAAACTGAAAAACCACACGAAATAGCCCACCCTTCCATAAAGATAACATACCACCAGATAATCCAACTGATTCTTTCACCGCCCATTCAACATCCACATCCCCCCAAAGACTGTTAACAAATAAATTATCAACTGAATTACACTTTGTTTCCTGAAGCAGACAAATATCGAACTTACCTGAACGTAGAAAGGATCGGACTCTGCGTCGTTTTGCCCGATCTTTCAACCCCCTCGTATTTAAAATCACGATCTTCATTAAAACTGACCATTTTCCTCCCTCTCCCTCTGGGCCTCAGACTCCATAGCCTGTAGCTCATGAATCTTGGCTACATAAACCTCTTCACTGACTTTAGTTGTAACCCCAACCTCTTTAGATTTGGACCAAATTTGCACCGCTTTATCCATCTCAAACTTATTCCAAAAGCGTGTGTTACCATGATTAACGTCAGAGCTATTGGTTGATTCACAGCAAAGGATGGATCCACCAGAGAAAAGAGACGCACAAGCGGAGGAGGACGATCCTCCATGCGACTTACCCTGTTTGCGGCCCTGTTTCCTAATCGTGATGTGGGGGTTCCTAGTGAACCCTTTGTCGTTGCAAGGAAGGTTGCTCAGGGACCAAATCGAAAGCTGAGAGGCCTCAGGCGCCGTTGTAGAAGCAATATCCTCACGTGGAGCGCAAAATTGGGCAGAAGCCTGGCCAACAAAGCCCAACGAGGAAGGAGGGCCATTGCATCCTTCCAAAAATACACCACCCCCAGTTGAAACAATGCCCTCACCAGCAGGGTTTACCTCAACCCTAAGTTTTGGGCTACCAACCGAATTGAATAAGGCCCCATCACCATTTAACGAGCCACTGGGTCCGATTGGGATGCAATTAGATACCGCAGCTGGCCCAGCAGAGCCCAACGGTAAGCGATCAACATGCGCAACTAAGTGGTCCATTGGAACACCACCACTTACAATATGCACCCCCTCAACATTTGGCTCCCCCCAAGGTTGGGTTGGGCCAAAAATAATAACATTCTCGGGCCCAGATACATTAGGCATGTGCTTAGCTCCACCTTCCACATAATCAGCCTTTTGCATCACCCCTTCAACTTCTCCTGTAGCATTCAAATTGTTCTCCACCAAGTTTGCATTTAATGGCTCATTATTGGCCGCTTCAAGGGTACATCCCACGAAGCTCTCTCTACCCTCTGATCCTGAGAAATCCTCTCTAGATATGTCCACCATTGGGTTACACACTTTGCCATTAAGAACCTCTACATTAACGCCATTATCCTCATGATTGGCATTAACTGGCGCAATAACTGCTGCCTCATGCTGTTCCACTTCCATCTCCGGCGAGCACACCTCATCACCAATGTCGCTGTACGAATTTGTGTCCGCCTCTGATGATTCCACAATCTCCGTCGTCATCCATTGCATAGGACCATACCAATCCTCAACAATTTTGATAGAGAACACCAAACCATTGATCCTAACCCGAATCACTCTATTCACCAGATCGTGTACTTTGGAACGGTAGAGGACTCTTGCCACATCCATAGCACTCTTTTTCTTGGTTGAGTCATTAACATCAACGAACTCCCCAAAAGGTTGGACTAAGAACTCAAAGAAATCCAAGGACCATGCATGTGACAGAACGCCGTAGACTCGTATCCACGATAATCTCTCATTATCAACCTCCCTAGGGCTCCATGGTCTTATTTCATCGAACCATTGTAGGAGCCATTCCTTTCTATCCTTAATCAGTTCGTTCACCTCCCCCTCTTCCTCAGATTCTAAGAGAGCAAGGTTAGCGCCCAAAGGAGTCACCTTGATGGAGAAGAGACCCTCCCTATGAAATTCCTGTTGCATGCAGTATGAAAAACCCGGGATACTCACTTTGCCCACATGTGTCTTGCCCAATTTTTGTAGCTTGTCTGACTCCACGTTGAATTCACATGTTGCTGTAGCCTCTACGTGTACATACTTTAGCTTTTTTCCTTGCCCATGCACCCGACCCTGTTTCACCACTTTCGCAAATGATCTCTGTTGGAAATCACCTCTGTGTGTACCCCCGTAATTTGTCCTCTGCAACTGCCGATTATGTACCACCTTTCCGCGCCCGCAGTCATTGGCCACCTTGGCCTTATTGGAAGTGAAATTCTCACGATTAAATCTTGGAAGATTGACATGAATCTTTGTGTACCCAATGAAAATATTATCAAGCCTCGTAGCAAATAACTCCACGTCCCTAACATCAGCAAATCGAGTGAAACCAAAGCGCTTCCCAACTTTATCACGTTTGGGGGGGATCACGACTTCAACCACCTTCCCATAGAATTGGAAAGCGTTGAACATGGCCCTGGCATCATGGTTATCTGGAAAAGAAGTGAAGAAGTAGGTTGTGAGTTGCAGGTTGCTCGTGCCCTCCCCAGCCGCCATCCTAACCACGTCCGCACTGCCCCCAGCAGCCCGCCCCAGCATGGGGCCATGATGTTTCCTCTGTCTCCTATTGACCTCCGTCCATTCCCCAGCCTCATGCTCCTCACAACCCACTCTCTCTCCCACACACTCACTCTCTCTCATATTATGTGTTTTTGAATTTCCGCAAGCAAAGATCTATTACTACTCCTTTCGAACTTCTAGCAATAGCAAACTCGCCCCACAAAGTGGTCCAAGTGCTAGGAAAGAAACAACGAATGAAAATTGGAGGTTCGGAGAGGAAGGGGTAGAAATTAAGTCAAGTAATAGCAGGAATGAGGGTCAAAGGGTCAAGAAGAAGTAGAGGAGGAGAGAGGAGAGAGAGGGGGAGGGAGAGAGAGTAAAGTATTTTTAATTAAAATATTTTTTTATGATTAAAAATATATTTTATGATTTTTCAAAAAGAAAATATGATTAATTCAAAAAAATTATTCATTTGATCCATTTGTCACCCTTAATGTAATCCAATGGACTTAGAAAAATAGTGGATGGATGACTAACCGTCCATTAAATTAAATGGATGGATTGGATCCAATCCATTTAGTTTTTTTGTTTGTAATGGATGGATTGGATGGGTTCCTTTACGGATAGATTGGATGGGTAATGGACAAATGGATCACTTTGCCACCCCTAGGTGTGTGCCACTCTCAAAAGTGTTGTTTGATTTTTGGTTGATGTCATATGTTTGTAGCTGTCATGATCTTTCCTCTTGGCTTGTGGTTGCTGTCATGTTTTCTCCTCTTGGCTCTGGTCTTCGGCTGATATAAAGATCTATGACTGATTTGTTATGCACCTATTTCATTTCCTATTGTTGACTTTCGTTGGGCTGCAATTCAAAATAAGTGTGTCCTTGATGCTGTCCATAATGAGAATTCAAGTAGAGAAAAAAGTCATTGTAATTTCTCAAATTAATCCTTTAAGTGTACAAGCTTTAATTAACACCGTTGGATTTATTCGTCGAAGGAAAAATTTCAAAGGTTTAGGATAACTAATATGAAAACTTCAAAGGCAAAATTAATCCAGAGGTATTTTTTTTTTTTGAAAGTCAATCCAGAGGTATTCTATCTTAGTTTAAAACTTTAAACTTTAAACTAATCTAGAGGTATTCTATCTTAGTTTAAAGTTTTACATCGGTCATTTATTTTGTCTTTCCCTTTAGTTAATCTTTTAAGTTTACAAATGTTAACAACGAGCGTGGATGGAAATTCACAAATAAGTCTAACGGTGTTAACATTTGTAAACTTAGAGGACTAACTTGAGAAAAAAAAAAGATAAAAGACCAATGTAAAACTTTAATGTAAGATAAATAACCTCAAAAGTAATTTTCCATAAAAATATGATAATCTAGGAGCAAAGAAAATAATAGATAAAAGATTGTGATAATTACGTAAAAGTATAATAAATTATGTGAAAAATATTAATATTTAAATTTAAATTACAAAGTAAAAGTATACTACACAGGGATTGAATATTTTTCACGAAAATATATTAATGTCTAACTCATAATAGTGATTAAACTTTAGTTTAATTTTTATATATATATATAAGCCTATTTTTATTATAAAATTATCTATCTTTTATCAATATTTATAAATTTTAGAAAAAAACAATAATAAAAATGACGACTTCGTTAAAATGAATTATGTTATTGTAATATTATTCTTAATTTTTTTTAACTTTTTGTTATAATTATAATCTAAAAACAACGTTTGTCGTCAATTAAAACAACGTTTGTATCACGACGTATAACCGTGCATGACACATGTCAAACACTCTAGTTACTAACAAATCACAATGTTAGCATCATAGTTTCTTCTTTTTAAATCATTGTGGAGAAATAGAGCAGTTTATTCTAATTCAGAACTCATAAAATTGAAATCACATAATTCTCGGTTAAGAGATTCAACAATAGATTTAAAAAATCCCGCAAAAAAAAAAAGATTTAGAAAAAAACTCATAGATAGGCTACGTTATATTTTCTCACGGATAACTGAAAAATAAAAAAATAATTTTTAGCCAAAAATAATAATTTAAGTTTTGCGTTAAATGCTAAGTATCATGAGAGATGTGAATCACGAAGCCTCACGAAGCTATGTGATAGGTCAGTCAACCATGATTTTCGGTAAACAATAACTCAACAAATTCTATGTTTTTATAAATTTCAGCCACGCATGTGTTCATGAGGTTCGCAAAGGAAATGGTTGCGATATAGCATTACTCGGCAACGGAAATATAGCTGTTAAACAAACTAATAATAATGATAAAATGATTTAAAAGTACATGTCTATAGATGTTTTTTACGCAATTTTTTTTGTCTTGTAGACAAAAATATATTCTCTATTTTTTTCTTATCCTAAATGTATATTTAGTTAGTCAAATAAATGTATAACTATATAATTTGTTAATTAAATTAGTTTCCAAATTTCTTGACTTGGAATTTATTTATAATTAATGGTGTAACAATTAGAAGTGCTCCTTAATAAAAAAAAAGTCAAATATGCTTTTAGTCCCTATAAAATTTTTATTTTTTATTTTTAGTCCCTATAAAAATTTCCTTCAAACTTCCGTTCTCCAAATTTTCGCAGTTTGCAATATTAGTCTGCTGTTAAATTTTTGCTTATGTGACAAATAGTCATCTAGTCAGCAGCTGTCACATGACATTTTAATTGATAGCGTCCACGTGTCAGTGACTCAACATTTATAGTATTTTTATATTATTAATCTAGCAATTAACCCAACCCCTTTCTCCCCCTTTCCCTTCCACCGCTCCCTGTCCCCGTTCGTTGATTCCAGACACCAACAACAACAACAACAACGAACCCCAACACCCAGTCACCACCACTCCTCCTTCAGCCACCATCCCCTCCATCTCTGCAAACCGAACAACCAGGAACCATTAGAACAAACATTACCACCTACTCACCTATAAAATCATCTCTCGAACAAAACAATAAACCCTAAACCTAACACAAGTTCTCCATGAAATTCTCACCTAAATCACAAATCCAAGCATTCATCACCCTTATCCTCACTTAAATAACACAATCAGTCCGCCATAAACCATCTCCCAGAAACACAACCCAGAATCCGCAAAACCCAGAATTCGTAAAACGATACCCGAATCACCAAACCGCACAACACAATCCGCCATAAAAAATCTCGCGGAAACCCTATACAACACAACATAGTCCACCACACAATAGGCACTGGAAGAATAAGCCTATAGAAAGACAAAAACAAGGAGAGAAGAGAGAAAGGGGATGGGATTTGTCATCAGATGCCATTCGGTGATGTTGGGAATTGCTTTTCACTTTAGCAAAGAAGGGGATCCTCCAGATCTGAAGTTTTTGCAAATGTTAATCCTCCAGATCTGAAGTTTTTGCAAATGTTAGAAGGGTTCAAAACCCTTCTTCTTCCCTCCTCTGGCGAAGAATGACATTCTATGGTGATGGTCTCAAATCATGGGTTTTCATGTGCACCATACCAGGAGTATGCTGATTGACTTTTATTTTTGAAAGCTGGTTTGGAACAATCATAATCTCGCTGGAAAATGCAAGGGTGGTGGTGGTTAGGGTTTCTCTGAGTTGTCTAATTCGGGAAACTAGTTAGGGGCTTTTATTCCTTGTGTAATGGGTAGTATTTTGGTGGTCTTGGTAGAAAATTGATTCACGGTGGCTGGGATTTGGAGGAGAACTGGAGACTCATGGAAAAGGGGAGAAGAATGGGTTCTGAAGATTTGTGGAGAAGTCAACATATATGGTAGGAGGTGTGGAAGGATGGTTAGCTTCTTCATGAAAATATCAAAATGGGAGGTATGGTTCTAAAAGAGGTTGTAATGGAGAAACATGGTATGGGAGGAGAACTGTCCATTAATTCCCACGTGTGATAAACAACGCCGCGAGAGAGAGAGAGACGGTATTGTGAGGAGAGTTATGTTTATTAATTGATTAATTAATTAGACTCTTGTTTTAATTAATTAATTAAATTAATAATAATTAATTGGGTAACCCTGATTAATATTATAAAAATCATAAAATTGCTGACTCACTTGTCATGTGGACACCGCGTCAATTAAAAGTCCACGTGGCAAGTGCCAGTTGGTGCACCGTTTGCCACATAAACAAAAATTTAACAACAGGGACTAATATTGCAAACCGAGAATATTTGGAGGACGAAAGCTTCGAAGAAAATTTTTGTAAAAACTAAAAACAAAAATGAAAATTTTATAGGAACCGAAAACATATTTACCCAGAAAAAAATTAACAAAATATCAATTTAAAGTGCTAAATGCACTTCTATTTTCTATTTTCATCATCATCATTTAGGAATGTTAACGACACACATTTTTTATGCACTTTTTTATATTCTTTATGATTGGCATGCATTTCTAGAAGGGGAATTTAGTTCTTTTATATTGATCACTGTCTAAAACTATGTTGAGTTTTTAGAAAATGAATCAATAATAAAAAATGTGCTTAATGATGCATCAAAAAGAGTGTATTTCTAGTAAGAAGAATAATAAAAGGTGTTGACTTGATTATCAAGCGATCATAGACTTAGAGTCTGTTTGTTTTAGATAGTTGTTACCGAGATTATGCCAATTGCGCGTTACCAGGCAATAAAAACGGAGATTTGTAGAAATAGCTAAGAGTCTGTTTGTTTTAGATGGTTGTTACCGAGATTATGCCAATTGCGCGTTACCAGGCAATAAAAACGGAGATTTGTAGAAATAGCTAAGGGGAAGATTTTGGTCGCTGGCATTTTCCACCAGCATTTTCGGGTGGAAAATCTAAAACAAACAGGCTGTTAACCTCACACGGCCAACAAGTCAACAACGTACAAAATGAACTTAGGCTTAACGTAAGGCTCATATTAAAGGCACCCCCACCTGTTGCACACACCCCCTATTTTCGAAAAGACCAAAATACCCCTACCTAAAATAGGAAAAAAAACACATACTGGAAATTCTAATTTCCAGAATCCATACCACAAATTTTCGCAGTTTTGTTACCGAAAATTGAATTTCCGGTATGAATATTTTTTAAAATTTTCATACCATAAATTATAAATTTTGGGTATGCATATTTTTTTATTTGTTACCAGAAATTATGAATTTTTGGTACACAGATTTTTTATTTATTACCAAAAATTATGAATTGCTAGTATGGTATGTGTTTTTTATTTATTTTTCTAATGAATTTTAATATAATTTATTTAAATAAATAAATAAATACATTTATTTATCTATGAATCGAAATTTATAAATTTATTTATCTTTGAAATTTGAAAATTTCACGTTGGCATTGTCATTAATGTTATATCTATGATAATCAAATTAGAAGAAACGTTAATTAGATATTTCTAAAAGAAATGGATGCATATAGTTACCAAAAAAAAAATGGACGCACATGCTCCTGAGTTTCTGGATTGGGTGGTTATCAAGGATAATATGAGCTGTGAGAGAAAAATTCATAGTGGTGAAGAAAGATCTTTCTCATATTTGAGAAATCACCATGCATGTTGAGGTTTAACGTTTTGATTTTTAATTATCATAGATAAATAAATTATATTAAAATTCATTAAAAAAATTAAATAAAAAAACACATATTCATACCGAAAATTGAATTTCCAGTATGAATATTTTTAAAAATTTTCATACCGTAAATTATGAATTTTGGATACGCATATTTTTTATTTGTTACCGAAAATTATGAATTTTCGATATGGTTTGTGTTTTTTTATTTATTTTTTAATGAATTTTAATATAATTTAAATAAATAAATAAATTTATTTATCTATGAATCGAAATTTATAAATTTATTTATCTTCAAAATTTTAAAATTACACATTGGTATTGTCACTAATGTTATATCTATGATCAACAAATTAGAAGAAACGTTAATTAGATATTTCTAGAAGAAATAGACGCATATAGTTACCAAAAAAAAGAAAAGAAATGGACGCACATGCTCCTGAGTTTCTGGATTGGGTGAGTATCAAGGATAATTTGATCTGTGAGGAAAAGATTCATACCTGCGATGGAAGATCTTTCTCATGTTTGAGAAATCACCATGCATATTGAGGTTTAATGTTTCAAATTTTGATTATCATAGATAAATAAATTTATTTATTTAAATAAGTTATATTAAAATTCATTAAAAATAAATAAAAAAACACATATTCATACTGGAAAATTTTCTGGTATCATATCGAAAATTGAATTTTCGGTAACAAAACTGCGTACCGAAAATTCATTTTTTTCCGGTATGGAATCCATACCGTAAATTCCAATTTTCGATAATTTTTTTTCCCATACCATAAATTGAATTTACGAGAGATATGCGAGTTTTTGTATTTTTTTAGGAATATTTTGGTCAAATATCATAAATGGGGGGTATGCACAATAGATAGAGGTGCCTTTAATATTGGCCTAATGTAAATCACATTAAAAATGGTCCAACTCTCAAGGCTCCATTGTCGAACTTTTAGGGAGTTTCTACTCACTACCCGCTTTTTTCGACCCGTACCTCCTGGAAATCTTTTATGTGGGAACTCCCTAGGTAGTAGGGCATACTTGGATGCAGCAGGCATGGCATTCCTTCGAAGCTTTGGACTTTGGAAAAATTATTGGATGTTTCAACGGTCTCTCTTTATTGACGTAGAGTCCTACAAAAGAAATTATCAATCAAGATCAAATGAAGTACTCCCTCCGTCTTTTATTATAAACAAAAAATATATATATTTGGCTCAAAAAACTATATTAGAACTTTCAACAGTCTCTCTTTGTTGACATAGAGTCCTACGAAAGATTTGGTCCCTCAAAATATCCTAATATTCAGATTTGGTCCTCTCAAAAAAATAACTATTTAGTTCATATCTTTTGGAAATATACTTTCGTTAGTCCATTTCCGTGATTTTTTCGTTAAAAATCCTACGTGGCAAGCAGAAGTCCATGTCACTCCTTACACATGTATGATTTTAGTCCCTCAAATATCTTAATAATCGGATTTGGTCCCAGAAAAAAATTGTAGCTATTTAATTAGTCCGTAAGTCCATTAAATCCTCCAACTCTGTAATCTCTTTCGACTCTTCGTCACCTATTCACCCTCCATTAGTTATGAAATATTTATGTGCCATTGCGGCTTCGACAAAGCCATCAACCCCAACGCACAAAGATTGTTTCAAACCCCTTCTGCCTTGATACAACCTATTGTACATCCAACTATGATTCGAAGGAAAAAGTTTCATCTTCAGTGTGTTAAAAAAATGACAATTTCAACAGCACTACGTTCTTAAAACCGCTCTCTTTCTTTAAATGGTATGACCCTGTCCCATTCGAGGAAAAGCTTTTTCAGAACTCGTATAATAGTCTTTCCTCAATTCTCATATCTTATACTTGACAAAATTTTGACAGCATTTCCCATTGGCCTCTGAGTACACCAAATGATCACATTTATGAATACGGCAATCAAGTATGCACCCAGAGAACAAAATGAAATGAATCGAACCGAAATTTCGTCAAATATAAAGATACAAGAATTAAGCAACAACTATTATACGAGTAAAGAGAAAGTTTTTTCTCAAACTGTCCCACTTGGACAATTCAAGGTTCAATATACAATGAACACGTGGTACCCTAAAAGAGTACATGCACTCAATAATATATTAAACCTCAAACGAGAAGCTAAAGCTTTTCTCGATATTAATTACAGGCATAGAAATATAACAATAAGCTAATTAAAATAAGTATTTAATAAAATTTAATATTTATTTTTCTCTGATATTAAAATATTTAATATATTATTTAACATAAGTTTTTCTCTGATATTAATAACATTTCATATATTTAATATATTTAATACATCTAATACATCCTGATATCATTACACTTAAAACTGTTATAAATATGTAGATTTGGTGGATGACTATATCTATTTATTATCTCATTATATCTTTACCATATTCCTAAATTCAGTCCATAACTAGTAGCCCATTATCTCTGTAAATAGGGCTATTAGGTTTCTCCTTGTACACACTTCATCACATTATCAATGCAAAGATTATAGCTAGTTCTTGGAGAACTAGTCTTTGAATTCTGGTTCTTGAAGAACTGGTCTTTTAGTCTATATTTTTATTGTACTCTTGTCTCTCCACTTTCTTTTCTATTTACAACAAAAACCATTTATTACAGCCTATTATCAACACATTAATTTCAGAAAGTTGTTAATAAAATTTCAATCCCTAATCATACAATTTCAGTCATTTAATTTCAGTCGCTAACCATACAATCCACAATCATACAAAATTTCAACAATTTTATAGTCACAATTTAAGTCCTAATTGATAAAGGCTTATACTAATTACAGAATATATCTCGATAAATCTTACATCATAATAATCATTTCAGTCCAAAATTTCCGTCATTTAATTTCAATCGCTAACTATACAATCCCTAATCATACAAAATTTCAACAAAATTACAGTCACAATTCCAGTCCTAATTGATACAAAGTTATACTAATTACGGATTATATCTCGATAAGTCTTACATCATAATAATCATTTCAGTTTAAAATTTCAGTCATTTAATTTCAATCACTAACCATACAATCCCTAATCATACAAAATTTCAACAATATTACAGTCACAATTTCAGTCATAATTAATACAAATTTATACTAATTACAATAAGAATTTTTTTAAAAAACTCAAAATTCAATAACAGTAGTTTTGTTAATTTAACGGGCTTGGCTTTGTGTCTATTTTGGTAATCATGTCCAAATTATGATAAAACTTTGTTTTCCATTTTCTTGGATGCTATAAGGCCACTCACACATATTATACGAGTAGTTGAGTTATAGACATATATTACCTATTATAGGTGATAAATAAATAAATTTGTAGTCACTATGAGGCATGTTATTTGGTTCACCATTTATTTTAAAAGAAAAGTAAAAAATTTCAACCGTTATTAGATAAAGCAACAATTGAGATTACATGTTTATAAATTATAAATTATTTTTAATTTTTAAATTTTAATTTTTAATTCCTAAAACGGCACAAGAATAAAATTTTACATGAACGCAATGAGGAAATTTATGCTTAGTAATAAATTCAACTAATTCACAAGGATGAGCTTTCTCCATGCAACTTTGGAATATAAAATCTTAATAATTTTTATACAAATTATTGTTCATATCTCTTTTATTATCTTTTCACCAAACTAATTTATTAATGATTTTATTTTAAATTTTATTTTCCCTAATTAAGTTAGTATTTATACCTATACTATATATATTTATGAATAAACTCATTGAATACACCTCAAAATGGTATGCTTACAAGAAAACTTTATTAATTACTATTACTATTTTAGGTGTCATCCTATCTTGAAAAAATTATATGATGTGTTAAAATTCAATGACGTGTTAATCAATGTCAGCAATTATTTCTAGCATGTCGCCTATACACTCATGATTTTTCAGGGCAAAAAATGTTGCTTGCTATTTTTGACAATTTTTAATGACAACTAATGTCATTGATTGTAATTAATCTTCGACAAATTTTTAAACAGCACATTTACTAGCCTAAGAAAAGGAAAATCATAATTAATTTTAAAAACGTTATAAACTTTTTTAACCCTAAATTTATTTGTTTTACTATTTGTTTACACATGTCAATTTTTTGAAAATAAAATTGTTTCAAAAATACTTATTAAATAGTATTGTGTTATTTTATAAAAAAAGTAAATCAATGAATATTTCTAAAATTTTTATAAAAAATTGTAAATAAAATATATATTATATTTCTAATATTTTTATTAAAAATTCGTGCATATACAAATTTCTATGATTTATATACAATAATTGCACAAGTTTTGAATAATTATTGAAGATCCTATTATCTACATTTAATAGTGTTGTTAACATTTTTAATTTTTGTTGACATAATTTTCAATTCAAATTAGGAAATTTGTAGAAGTAATTACCAAATCAAAAATCAAACGTATGATTGTAATTGATTTCATATTTTGTATTGGAATTTTACCTCCTAAACTTTTGCAGATGTGCTATCAAGTATAAAAATAATTCGGCAAATCAGGATTCAGTTCTCAGAATCATGATGATTGATGCATTTAATTAGTATTATTATAATTGATTTGCATGTATTTACATTTCATAATTACTATTCAAAATGCAAAAATCAAATTTCAAATTTGAAGCTGCCTATAAAATTATTCTCGAGACCAGCCATTTCCGCACCTTAGCCACCATCGTTTGGATCACTTATAGTAACTATTCACCGACAATTTCTTACTAGAATGGATCTCATTGCAAAAATATTTGATGATTTTCTCTTTATGAATCAAGGCCTCACTATAACTGATAATGTATTATAAATTAGGTAGCCCCTTATATGGACATGATTCAATGGTGGACCTCTCTATTTTACCAAAATTTTAATGGTATTATGTTAAATTTCAAACTCCTCAATACTAAATTTTTAATTGTTTGTCCAATGAAATTTTTTAAAAAATAACATAAAATCATATATATTCAATTTTAACCCAGGGACCACCTTTGGACCCCTAAAATAGAGTCTATATTAGGGGTCACCTTAATTATATTTTAAACTAGAATTAATTTAAAGTATTTTTTTTTTTGCTGTAACAGATTCGTAAACTTTGAACCAAAATTAGAAGAGCCAAAATTAACAATGACAAATTATCAGTCCAGAAACAAAATCAAGAGCCAAAATTACCACAAACAGAATTAATTCCAGAAACATAACCAAAATTACATTCCAAATTATGGAGAAGAAGAAGAAGAAATTAAAATTAAAAATGACAACAAACCAAAATCAAATGCTCAAACTGAAAAATTAACAACCAGCAGCAAAAATGACAACAAAAAAACAGCAAAATTGCACGCACACAGATCCAAGGCATTCTTCCTCCCATGCCATTATCCTCTTCATTTCTCTATTGCATCCTTCTTCACAGGCTCCCGACCTCCCATTCCAATCCACGTCTGCCCAGATAAATGGCTGCCCTGAAACCTCAAGACCCATTGCGATTTCTTTAATCTGAGCGTCACCGAAAACCGACATGCCACCACTCCTCAACAAGATCTGAAGCTGTTGTGTTTTATTTAAATATAAAAGAAAAAAGGAATTTTTTTTTAATTTGATGGCTATTGAATTCTTTAACATTTTTTTATAATCATTTCATTATTTCATTGAAAACCATTAAGTGTATAGTTTAATTTTTTTTTTCTAACCGTTTGATCTAATTTAATGGTTTTTAAATTCATTTAATTGAATTATATGGGTTAAGCACCATTTATAAGTATAGATGACCAGACTAGAAAAGTGAGAGAACGAAAAAACAAAGTTGCTGGAAAAACGAGTTTTTCTTTCTTTGGTTCTGATTCCGAGCAGTTAAGAAAAAGAAATAGTGGGTGTAAGTTTGGTGGTTCTTCTTAATGGAGGACCATATCTATTGAGAGGTTGTTTTATCCTGGGGACGATGAGGCTGTATACTGCTGCATAATTTAGGCAGAGCCATGAAACGTCTTAAAGAGAGTGACCTAATCTACGACTCAGCCTAATGTTCCAAACGTATTCTACCAGAAAATTCGATGGATGCTCAACTTATGTAAGAACTCTATTTAAATAATTTATCTGATGATTTTTTTATTGATGCAGTAACAATTTTAAGATGTTTCATTTCTGCTATGCGTTCTGAGCATGACACCAAACCAGTAGTGAAGAACAAACATTACTGAATATTTCCATTTAATTCTATGTTTTCACACCACAAACAAAGGGGAATACCAATGTTTTTACTGATAAAGGAGTCAAGTAAGTCTCCTTAACTCTGCTTGTTTTGAAATACTGTTTGTGATCTTAATCCACGATTTTATGGTATTTTTATTCTATGATTTGACGAGTCTTTGTCACTGTTTGCAAGTTGATTAAATATTCACTTATGCATTATGATTAAAAAAAAGGATTATTTTCGACATAAAGTGGATTTTATTTATAAAAAAAATGGTTATGCGAGTTTGTTGTGACAATACCTTAGTGCTTATGAATTATTTCCTAGACTTTGTTTCTTTCTAAGTATTATGATATCTTTTTTTTTTTTGACCAAAAAGTATTATGATATCTTTGGTTAGTGAGAACCTGAAATATCAATCACTATAACCGGAATAGCTCGGCGTGTCAAAGAGATGAAAGAGAGGGAGTGGAGAGAGAAGGGGTGTGAGAGAGAAAAAGAAGTTGGATGGACGGTAGTGCGGGGGAAGAAACACAAACGTGAGGGAGGGGGTGGCCGAAGCAAGCTGGACATTGTGAGTGCACCAAAGAATGATGAGCACGGTGAACAGGTCTCATATTTCTTCACTAACTTTCCAGATAACTTCTATGCTAAAGATATGTATAAGGTCTTTGAGAAGTATGGGAAGATTGCTAAAGTGTTAATACCGGCTAAAAGAGACAAGCTGGGTAGAAGATTTGGCTTCGCTCGGTTCGTGGATGTTGGGGATTGGGAGTTGTTTGCTGTGAAGTTGGATAACATTTTCATCGGTAGCACCATGATATTTATGAATTCTCCTAGATTTGCTCGTGAAGTTAAGGAGGCAAACGAGCATACTAGAACCAAAGATCCATCAACTAATAGGCTAGGTGATAAGGCAAATGCACCTGTGAAGAGAACTTGGAAGCCGGTCATGAGAAGAAGCAACACAACGTATGCCAATGCTGTTACGAGGAGCGGTGCAGTTGGACTGAATGCGAAGGGTCATATTAAGGGGAAGCCGCGGAAACAATACGTGAGAAAGGGTGTTTGCGCTCCTCTACATTTTGCTGTTGACTCGGTTAAAATGGAACAAATGGGAAAAGCGTACGTTGGGCAAATGAGTATTCCTGGGACAACTTATTCTATGCCCGAAGAATTCGAAAAGCAAGGGTACTTTGCTATCAAAGTCACACCTCTTGGTGCTAATCTAGTACTTTTGGAGGCCGAGGAAGAAGATGTGATTGCAAGTATGATTCAAGATGGTAGGGACTGGTTGTTGTAGTGGTTCGACGAAGTCCGTCCGTGGTGCCCGCAGGAGATTGATAACGAGAGACTCACATGGATTAGATGTTCTGACATACCGCCCACGCTGAGTGCTGAATTCTTCAAGTTCTGGTGCTTCCAATTGGCACGCATACATGGATGTGGATGAGAATACCAGATTAGGAAAATCTATGGATGTGGCAAGGATTCTTTTAGGACTAAGATACATGACTTGGTTAACGGGGTGATCTCTATTAACATTAATGGGTGGTTTTTTCCATCAAACTAGTCGAGGATGCACGCCACTACTATGGCAAACGCCGGCAACAGGAATGGTGGCGGAGGATGGCTCTGATGATGACTCATTTGCATCAGATTTTTCTTTTCCGGCAGGCTCGGTGGACGGTGATTGTCCGGATAATAATGATCTCATTTATGAGGCTAATAATGTCACAATGATGAGGGAGGCGGATCCTGTGGATAATCGAGATGGTGATGATGAACAGTTGTCGAGAATTGGAAAGGGTGTGGACGTGGAGCATGTTGCATGCAAGGCAGTTAAGGATAATTTAATTTGCACCATTAATCAAGGATTTTCAAAGACTGTAACAGTGCCTATGAGGCCTTCACCTATTGGACCCTTGCACACTACTAGTGTTTGTAGGCCCATTTCTTTGGGTCGAACCCTTGGCGAACAAAACTGTGGGTTGGATAAGAGCTGGGGCATTTTGCAAAAGGGGGGTGTTAATAACGACTTGGGCCTCGTAGGTGTGCGTTCGGATGGGCCTGTGGGCGAGTCGAAATTTGATCTTGCTGGTGGTTCTGGGGGTCTTGTGCTACCGAATGTTGGTGAGGGTGGGACTCATAACCCCAATGGTCTGTTGGATGGTGATGGTTGTTCTTCGTCTAGGACAATGACTACCCCTTTTGTCACGATTAGAAGAAAAAGAGGAAAGCAAACACAAAGGGTTTCTACTAGCTCAGATACTGAAAGCGATGCTTGCCTTCAACCTGGTAGAACTGGCGTGCAGATTTCATCCCATTCAAGTGCTACAACAGGTAGCAGTGGTAATTGGAGGAACTTTGCGTTTTCAATGGAGGAGAAAATTTGGGCACAAGCCTCCGCTTTGGGTGTCACTGGGAAAGAGAAGGAGGAAGTCTACATTGCTGAAATTAAGTCATTGGAGACTGGTGAAAAAGAGGCATGGGCGCAGAGGGAGACCCGAAGACGGTCTCTATGAAGATTTTTTCACTCAATGCAAGAGGGGTGTGCGACCGCTCAAAGAGGAGCAGGATTCGGTCTGTCATAATCTCAGGTAATTTTGAGGTTTGCTTTATTCAAGAAACTAAGTGTACAAAGATGCTGGATAGTATAGTTTTTAGTATGTGGGGTGGTAATGATGTAGACTGGGTGGCAACTGACTCCGTGGGCCTATCTGGAGGACTGCTTTTGATGTGGAAGAAGGGGTTGTTCACTGTGATTAGTCAATTTCGGGGTGATGGTTTCTTGGGTTTGTCTGTTAATTGTGGAAATGAAATAAAGCCATTGTATCTTGTTAATATATATTCAGCATGCTCTATGGAAGGTAAACGTAGGTTATGGAGGGACTTGGTGGATCTTAAGAGGATCGCTTACATTAGGATGGTGTCTATCTGGTGATTTCAATCTTTGTGGTTAATTTTAGTGAGAGAAAGGGTCGTAGTTGTCGGGATAGTCGAGTAGGAGATGGTAGAATTTAGACAATTTATGGAAGATATGCGGTGATTGATGTTCCTATTTTGGGGAAAAATTTACATGGTTTAGCTCGACGGAATGCTATGAGTAGGTTGGATAGATTCTTATTGTGATGAGGTTATCAAAGATTGGAAGGTTTCGCCAATGGGTGGGGAACAGAGATGTCTCAGATCCTTTGCCAATCGGCTCAAATGTGACGAGCAAGATTGGGGCCAAAACCTTTCGATTCAACAAGCTCTTGTTTGGAACATCATAGTTTTGCTCAATTTGTGAGGAATTGTTGGCTAGGATATCAGGTGGAGGGGTGGAAAGGGCATGTGTTAAAGGAGAAACTTAAACTGTTAAAAAATCATCTAAGGCAGTGTAATAGAGAAGAGTTTGGGATCTTGGATTTGAATATTGAGAATACTGATGTTAATGAATGCTTTAGAGGAGGAGTTGGCTGGGGGTGGAGATGTAAATCTGGACGTGCGAAAAACTCTTACAGGACATTTTTGGCAGCAAATTAGATTTAAAGACAGCTTTCTTCTACAAAAGTCTAGAGCAAAATGGACTCTTGAGGGTGACTCAAACTCTCGGTACTTTCATGCTTGCATAAAAGGGAGGAGGAGGAGAAATCAATTGTCCGCATTAAAGGTGGGAGATAGATGGTTAGAAAATGTGGCTGATGTTAAGACGAAAGTTTGGCGGCATTTTCAGTGTCACTTTGCTAGACCAAATCACTTTCAAAGACCCACTCTAGATGGTGTTGTCTTCTCTCAAATTTCGGCCCAAGATAATGATTTGCTTGTGGCCCCGGTCTCAGCTGAGGAATTGCGAGATATTGTTTGGAATTGTGATGGCAACAAGAGCCCAGGCCCGGATGGGTTTAATTTCTCATTTTTCCGGGGATGTTGGGACATGGTCAAAGATGAGGTCTTAGCCTTTATTCATGAGTTTCAACAGAATGCAAAGCTTCCTAAAGCGGTCACAGCAGCATTTCTTGCCCTTGTTCCCAAATCAGAGCACCCTCAGTCTTTGCATGAGTATAGGCCAATTTCGTTGATTAGCAGCTTATATAAAATTGTCTCAAAATTGTTAGCAGGTCGTTTGAAGAAGGTGTTAGGTGGGATTATCTCCCCATGTCAAACGACGTTTCTACCTAATAGGCATTCTTGATGGAGTTCTTACAGCTAATGAATTAGTTGACCTAGCTAAGAGGAGAAAGGATAAGTGTTTGCTATTCAAGGTTGATTTCGAGAAGGCATACGACTCTGTGGATTGGGAGTATCTGGACTATATGCTGATTCGTATGGGGTTTGGTAGTGTCTGGAGGGGGTGGATTAGCCTGTGTCAGGTCGTGCTCCATGTCGGTACTAGTTAATGGGAGCCCAACAACGGAGTTCTTGATTCAGCGTGGTTTACGCCAGGGTGATCCGTTGGCTCCGTTCTTGTTCTAATTCTTTGCGAGAGGGTGACGGGTTTGGTGCGAGAATCTTTGTGGAAGGGGGACAAATTAGCCCTTATAAAGTATCTAGTGATTTATCGTTTCCGGTGTTGCAATATGCAGATGATACGTTGCTACTTTGTGAACCAAATTGGGACAATCTGTGGGGCATTAAAGCTATATTACGTGGTTTTGAATTAGTGTCGGGGTTGAGAGTCAACTTTAATAAAAGCCACCTGTTCGGGATCAATTTGGATGAATCTTTTCTTCAGTCAGCCGCCTGCTTTCTCAACTGTTCTATTGGGGGTTTTCCATTCAAGTTCTTGGGGTTACCGATTGGGGCCAGCCCTAGAAGCTGTGGTACCTGGAATTCTGTGGTGGAGTTAATGCAGAAGAGACTTTCAAATTGGAAGCGCTCTCAATTGTCTATTGGGGCCAGAGTCACGTTGATCAACTCAGTCCTCACAAGTCTGCCGGTATATTTTTTCTCCTTTTTTAAAGCTCCAAAGAAAATATTGAAGAAGCTAATTAGTATTCAGAGGAATTTTCTGTGGGGTGGAGCTGTGGATAAGAAAAATATTTGCTGGGTTAGTTGGGAGAATGTGTGCAAACCAAAGAGTTTAGGTGGCTTGGGTATCAAGCATTTGGAGGTATTTAATTTAAGCTTATTGAGTAAGTGGAAATGGCGATGTCTTAATGATCACGGAGCTATTTGGTTTAATCTACTTCGATTTAAATACGGCCCCTTGGAGAGGAGAATTTTGGATGGTGGCCCGGTGGACCGTCGGAGTTCCATCTGGTGGAGGGACTTGGTCTTGACCAATTGTGATTGGTTCAAGGATAATATAGAGATGCATTTAGGTGATGGAAAATCCGGGAGATTTTGGGTGGATTGGTGGGTGGGGAATGGTGCTTTGAAGGATTTATTTTCGGATTTATTTCAGCTCACTAAATACAAGAATGGGAGGATATGCGACGCAGGGGAGCTGGTTGATAATGTGTGGTCTTGGAAATGGGAGTGGAGACGTGCTCTTAATCAGCAGGAACAAGTTAGGTTGGCTGAGTTGTCAGAATTATTGTTGGGATGCGTGCCTTCTAATGATCTTAAGGATGAGTGGTTGTGGCGGATAACTGAATCTAGGATTTTTAGTTGCCGGTCTGCTTATTCAAGCCTTACGGAGCGGGAACACATTGAAACTGAGACTACTTTGGCGCTGGCATTCAAACGTCTATGGGAAACTTCTATCCCTTCCAAGATATCAGTGTTTGTTTGGAGATTACTGCAGGATCGTATTCCTACACGGGAGGCACTAACACATCGAGGTATTATTCCAAGTACCAATAACCAAAGTTGTGTTTTGTGTTCTCAAGTTATTGAATCTGGGGACCACTTGTTTTGTACTTGTAATGTCTCATATAATATTTGGAGGAGCGTGGGCGAGTGGATTGGCTTCCATAGCGTGTGGTGTGAGAACGTGGTAGATAATTTCATAGCATTTAATCCCCCCATGCGTGGAAAAAAGGGAAGGAAAGTTAAGCATCTTATCTGGTGTGCAGTGGTATGGGTAATTTGGTCGGCTAGGAACAAGGTTATTTTTGATGGGGAACAAGCTGACCCTCAACTACTCTTGTCTAAAATTAAAATGTTTTCTTGGCGTTGGTTTATGTATAGGGAGGGTAGACATTTGGATTGGACATACTCTGAGTGGTGTGTGAACCCGTTGGAGTGTTGTAGTTCAATTTAAATTTTATGCCAGGTGACCCAGCTCACAGAAATGAAGTTGGAAATTAAATTTAAGTTGCTGTCTTTGGTGGGGATAGAGTTCGTAAAATGAATTCGCTTGAGTGACTGTGGGTGATTTTGGAGCTGGTTTTGCTTTCCTGATGCAGGTGATGTTGTGGTTAATGGATTGGTGGGGGTTTACAGCTTTGGCCTTGCTTCAGGATGGTCGACACCTTGGTTGGGGTTGGCGTTGATTGTTGGTCCATGTGTCTTGGATGGTTACTTGAATTGGATGGCTTTCGACGCCAGGTCGATGGAGTTGTTCTTGCTCTGGCTATTGGATGCTGTTTGGTTGGTGGGGGCGTGGAGGATGATTGGCAGGGAGTGTGTTGATTTTTTGAGTGCAGGTTGCTTGATATTTGGAGTGGTGTTATTGGATATTGGTGGTTTGGAAATATAGAGTGGAACTATTGCTGGGAGTATGTTGCTTGATTTTGTTGGGGTCGTTTATGGAGGCCTATGTGGAACTACTCCTTCGGAACCATTAGGGAACATTTTGGTGTTTGATTATTTTATTGTGAGGGGTTGGTTGATGTACTCTTTTTCCCCTCTTGGTCTTTTTCCCAATGGGTTTTGGCTTTGAGGGGTTTTAATGAGGCACTTCCTTCTCTAAGCTTTTGTATATATGGGCTTGGAGTACCCCTTGTACTCCTTTCTTAATAGACTCTTTTGCTTATATAAAAAAAAATATCACTATAACCGTTTTCTCTCTTTGACACACAATATTGAGTTAATTTTTTTTTTAAGTTAGATTCCTTGCTGAAGTGGTTTATGTTTATTTATAACATGATTATCTTTGTACCACGCTTGAAGAAAACAAGAGCATGCAAATTTTTTATTTTGGACCGCATACACCAATTCAAAATCTGTTTGTTATATTTTGTCTCGGTAACATTGTTGTCAAGTGTTTGTCTGTTAATTCCTGGATTCATCATTCATGGATGATCCGATGTATGTGATGTTATAGTGATGTCATGGCATAACCTTTATGAATTAATTATTGAATGCTACCATGTTGTTATTATATTCTTGTTTGCTTTGGTTGCATTATGTTCTTTTAATTGTTATGTTGTCACTGGTCTAAATCTTTACTCTCAATTCCAGAATTTCCGATGCATAATGCATAATTTCCTTTATTGCTTAATGCATAATTTCTGATGCGATATCCGCTTCTGCGAGTCTTTTCTTCTATCACGAGCGGTATTTTGTGAAAAATGAGGTGAAGATAATATTAGTCTTCAAATACATTATTTGAATGGTGATGATAACTCTTTATTTTATTCATTTCAATTGCCAAGTAGAGCATATGAATGTGAATTGTGGAAAGGGAGAAAACCTAACGTTTCATATTTTCATCAATTTGGGTGTGACTGCTTTGTTCTAAATACAAAGGACAATATTGGTAAATTTGAATCTAAAGCACAAAAATGTATTTTTTTGGGATACTCTGAACACTCTAAAGCTTACAGAGTGTACAACAAAGAAACTCTAATTGTTGACGAATCAATGCATGTAAGATTTGATGACAAGAAGCTCGACAATGAAATGTTAGAGCTAGATGAGATTTTTGCAGATATGCAGATAAGTAAAGGAACAGATGTTGATGCATCTGGTGGTGACTCTAATGTTGCCTCTGGTCCTATGTCTGGTGACCAGACTCAAGCAGAGTCAATAAGAGATTAGAAGTTCAAGACTCATCACCCAAAAGACCAGATCATTGGTGAACCAAGTGACAGAGTCAGAATCAGATCATCACTCAAGGAACACTCTGATTTTGCATTATTGTCAAAGATAGAACCAAAGACAATTGATGAAGCCCTAACAGACGATGGATGCATACTTGCTATGCAAGAAAAGCTGAATCAGTTTCAGAGGAATGATGTGTGGAAGCTAGTACCTCCACCAGAGGATAAGCAAGCCACTGGAACCAAGTGGGTTTTCAGAAATAAACTTGATGAAGATGGTAAAGTGGTAAGAAACAAATCAACGTTAGTTGCTCAAGGGTATTCACAAGAGGAAGGTATTGACTGTACTAAAACCTTTGTACCTATAGCTAGATTAGAAGTAATTAGAATTTTATTATCATTTGCTACACATCATGGCATTACTTTATATCAAATGGATGTAAAAAGTGCATTTTCAAATGGTTTCATAAGTGAGGAAGTGTTTGTAAAACAACCACCTGGTTTTGATGATGTTGCCTTTCCAGAGCATGTATTCAAACTTAAAAAGGCCCTATACAGTCTTAAAAGCTCCAAGAGCTTGGTATGATAGACTTACTTCCTTTTTAATGTCAAATGATTTTGAAAGAGTACAAGTGGATACTACACTCTTTAGGAAATTATCTAAAAAGCATTTCATATTAGTTCAAATATATGTAGATGACATTATCTTTGGTGCTACTAATGAATCTCTTTGCAAGGAATTCTCTAAGCTTATGCAGAATGAATTTGAGATGAGTATGATGGGAGAATTAAAGCTCTTCCTTGGTATTCAAATCAAGCAATGTCAACATGAAACTTGTATCCATCAGACAAAATATGTGAAAGAACTTTTGAAGAAGTTTAAGCTTGAGGAAACCAAACCAATGAGCATACCAATGCATCCTACATGTGCTCTAAGCAAAGATGAATCAAGTAAAAAGGTAGACCAAAAGGTATACAGAGGTATGATAGGTTCACTCCTTTGTCTTACTACCTCAAGACTCGATATAATGTTTTGTGTATGCTTATGTGCTAGATTTCAATCTGATCCTAGAGAATCTCATTTAACTGCAGTTAAGAGAATCTTTAGATATCTTAAAGGAACTACTAACCTTATTTGCTTTATAAAAAATCAAATGATTACAAGTTAGTAGGTTTCTGTGATGCTGACTTTGCTGGAGATAGAATTAAAAGAAAAAGCACAAGTGGTGGCTGCCAATTTCTTGGAGCAAACCTTATCTCATGGTCCAACAAAAGACACAGCACAATAACACTATCAACAGCAGAAGCTGAGCATATATATGTAGCAAGCAGTAGCTCACAACTTCTATGGATGAAGTATCGGCTTGAGGATTATCAGATAAAAGAGAGTAACATTCCTATCTTCTGTGATAATACCTCTGCTATATGTTTGACTAAGAGTCCTATTTTACATTCAAGAGCTAAACATATTGAAATTAAATATTATTTTATTAGAGACTGTGTTCAGAAAGGAATTCTTGAAATTAAATTTATTGATACTGACAATCAATGGGCAGATATCTTCACAAAACCCCTTGCTAAAGATAGATTCAACTTTATAAGGAGAAACTTGAATTTTCATCTTATAAAGGAATGATTGTTTAAATTGAATATATTTGCCTCTAATATGAGTGCCTTTGATTTTCTTGCATCTGATAACATGTGACTCTAAACTATTGGTTATTGCATCTGGTGATAGCATATATGCCTCTGATACCATGCTTCGTTATGTGCTCCCTCTGGGAATCTTAGTACACATGTGTCTCTCTGAGACTGATTGATGCATTAGTGGATGAGAATGACTCTTCGCTGAGTCATTATTGCTTTTACTGCCCAAGGACAGTTTTAGTGTGCCTCTTTAATACAGTGTTTGACACGTTTCTTTTTGAAACGACAGTTTTAATATTTCCATTTATTTTATTTTGAAAATTGACGAAGGTGGTTTACCTTCTCAAACACATTTATACCCACTCATCTCACTTCACTCACCCACTACCCACACTTACTCTCTAAGAAGTCCCACACTCTGAAACCTAGCCCCTCTCTTCGCATTTGTATTCTCTCCTTCTCTCTGTAATCTCACTGCAAGTTTCTGCAATGGCTAAACAACAACAAGTGCTTGCTCCCCAGAATGCTCCACAACCCACTATTGATATAAACCCCAAGGACTTCATAGTCTTGACTGATAATGCTCGGGTTGATCTAAACGAGCTTGTATTAACGATTATGACTTCAGAATTCACTTCACTGATATGAGTTGGAAGGAGTTCTTCTATGTCGAATATAAAGACAGCTACCCAGAACCAGTTAAAGATTTCTGGAGATTTTCATGGACTGCAAACGATGTCATCTTTAGCCACATTCAAGAAAGGGAGACCATGGTAACTAAGAGTTTGATTGCTGAAATTATCACTGCCCTGACTCAGGAATAGAGATTACTGACAACTGGGAACTAGCTTATGGTGGACCTTCTGTAATCAATGATCATATTTATGAGAAGACTGTGGATATGAAGAACTACTTCCAGGTGCTCTTCAAGATCATTAAGAGAAACATAATGCCCAAAACAGGCTCTATGGACTCAGTAAGCTCTGATCATAAATTCATAATGTGGCATTATGATGTTAGAACTATTCTAAACCTACCAAGCATCATCTTCAACTTCTTGAGGAGAGCCATCATCTTCTCAAGAAATGGGCAAAACAGAAATATTCCCTATGAAAGGATTATTTCTGGTATTCTAGAAGAACATGGAGTAATCAAGCACCTTCAACCCCTAAACACAGAAGAAGTTGGCTTTATGCTTCAAAAGTGTTCGACCCCAATCTTTGATAGCAACAACTTGAAGAAGATGAAGCTATTTTCATCTGAGTTGATTGCTCAAGCTACCAAGGAAGAAGAAGAAGCAACTAAAAAGAAAGGCAAAAGAGTCAAAGCAGTTGGTGAAGGACCTTTTGTACCCACAGAGAGGATTACCAGAAGTGCTGTTGGAATCACCATTTCTTTTCAAGCACCTACACTGGTTCCTCCAGTTAGACCTACCTTTATGCCCTCTATGCTAACTGAAGAACAAGAGGAGAAGAAAGCAGACTTGGCAGAGTTTTTGGCAAAGACTCAGGAGGAAACTACACAATTCCATGATGAATTCAAAGCAAAAAGGCTTCAGGAGCAAGTCTCTGCAAGTGCACCACAACCTGCTGCCTCTGGAACTACTATTCCCTCTACTGTTGCGACTACCTCTAGTGGTGGTGCTGCCTCTGGTACTGATGCCCCTGTGCCTAAGAGGAAAAGGCTCGTCAAGACTTATGAAGTACCTGCAAAGAAGACAAAGGTACTGGAAAATACTGTCAAACTATATGAATCTGTTTATGCTGCTGGTCCTGCTGACTCCTCTAGGGTAACCCAATCTTCTAAACCCATTCAACCTTCTAAACCAACCACTACTGCCACTGTACCCCTATTACCTTCTGACTCATCTTCTGATGAAGCAGAAGATGATATGCCCTTAAGGCAAAGAATGAGAACAAATGTCTCATTTCCTGTACTAGAACCCATTTCTGTTTGCCTTCCACAACCAACCAAACCTGCTCCTTCACCTCAACCAGAAACACAATCTGACCTAAACCTTCTAACTCAACCACAAACTAAACCAGTCACTATCACCCAGGAAACCTAAACCTTTGAACTTGGCTTTAATACTATTCTTGATGTTCAACCCTTAGCTACCTTTAAACCTATTTCACCTCCCTCCACTTAACCTAATTCATCACCTCCACTGTCACCACTTCACACTGAACCTAAACACACAACAGATCCAATCCTAGAAGATAACATTGTCATTACTTTTAAGATTGTCTCTGAGGTTGTTCAAAACCTTAAATCTAAACCTCCTTCTCCAGATTCGCACTCCACCTAAGCTATAACTTCAAGCCCCGCCATTACCTTGCCCACAGAAACTCAAACTCAACCACCTCTGCTACCCTTAACCAAACTCCAATCATTACTCTGTATTGTGGTCCAACCTTAGTACCTCGGCCAAACCATAACATATTTCCTACCTTTGAGAGGTTTATGGCTGAACAACATGAACAACTTGAAATAGAGCAGCTAATTGAAAGTGGTCGTGCTTCATCTGTCCGCACTCTGCTGGCCATGGAAGAGTACTATGCTGAATGGTACAAGGTGACTAATTGGTTTAAAAGTCACAAACAGCAACAACTTTAACTCACAAGGAGAGTTTTGGCTGCTCTTGCCTGGAAAAAGCCTCAACGTGAAACTCCAACTGTTTGGGAACTTGAACCTGCACCTGCACCTGCTCCTGTACCATAACCTATAACTCCTCCTCCTTTTCTGTTATGGTTGCTTAAGCTTCTGCCTTTGCTTTTTCAAGCCATTCGAATAAAATTGTTGTTCCAAGGGTTGTCTTGGACAGATTGATTGAAGATAATAGAGAATTCAAGCAATTCATGGTCTCTTCCACTCAGAAACATGATGAAGTTGCTGCTATGCTCAAGATGATTCTGGACAAGCTGAACAAGCCTTAGCAAGCCTTTTAGGATTTTTCATCTTTTATTATTTAGCCTTGTACTTGTTTTATTTTAAGTTCAAACTTTTGTAATTTGGTACAATTTTTATTAATGATAAAAAAATTGCTTTTTGGTACCTATTATGTTTTAACCTTTATCTTTTTATATTTTGCTAAATTGCACACTTTTCTTCCCTTAACTTTATTTTAGTTTTCAATTTTGTCCCCTAACTATTTTACTTTTTGTAACACCTGAGGACGAGATCGACATCGTATTAGGACGACGTATCGAGACCTCGACCAAGACCTTGTGTCGAGATCCCGTGACTAGATCGTTTGCCGAGATCATTTGTCGGTGATGAGACCACGTGCACTAGTCAGCCGAGCCGGTGAGGAGTCGGGTGTCGAGTTGATGAAGTCGCATACCGATGATGAGGGACGCAAGTCGGTGAGGAGACCGCGTTCACGAACTCGTGTTAGAACCTTGTACGTTTACACGAGCACCCTTGTCGACATCGTGTCGAGATGATACCTCGTATTCTTTCGAACGTTATTCAACGTTATTATTATATTGTTTGTAATTATTACATTGTCGCTTGCCGCTGACCAAGCAGTAGAGGTAATTATGAGAGGAACGAGTTAACGGGTAGATAATTGATGGGATTGGCATCTTATAGCTGGAGTTACGTTTATACCCCTTTCTCGCTTTGTATACCACGGCCAGGATTCCTCACACTCATTTCTCTTTTCTTCTTTCTTCTTCCTTCCTCTCGCTCTGTGTTTCGTTGTTTTCTTCAAAAACTTCCATCGACTAAACCGTGAGTTCCATCGAGATTCTGCCTGCTTTCTTCATCAATTTTGTTCATCATCAACTTCTCGACCCATATCTCGTCGATCGACCATCACCGTTGAGGTATGAAGAGCGATTTTTATCTTCTTCGTACTCTTGTTTAGCGCTAATTCTTCTTCCATTTTTAACCAGTTTTATGCTTCCAAATCATGTCAAATTGATGGGTTTTCTTCTTCACAATATTACCTATTTTTCTAACCGATTAATTGGGCTTGTAAAACAAATTTCTTTCTCTGATTTCTGCAATCGGCAGTGCCCAGAAACCCCCATTTTTGGTTCGTTTCGATTTCTGGTTTTTCGTTTGTTGCTTCTGGTTATTGTTGTTGTCGATTTCTTTCTCTTATTTTCTTTGCACATTTGCTACTCTGTATTTGTATACATTATTATTCGAGTGATATATATGTGTATGTTATGCATGTATGTTTTATTTGAATTCAAGTCTTGTGTCTTAGTTGCACCATGTTTCGAAAAGCTGTAATTACTCTGATGTGCACGAGTTGGTTTTATAAAAAAAAAAACATATCGTATTTTTAAAAAGGCACAAGAGTTTTGTTTTTAAAACACATCTCATATAGGTTTATGTTGAGCTTGGTGTGTTGAGCTCGGTAACTCGAGCTCGGTATATTGAGCTCGGTAGCGGTCCGGAAACGGGTCGTTACACTTTTCGTTTATGTCCTTTAAGTTACGAAAGTTATGCCAAGTTCATCCCTTGTGTCTGTAATCGCTTTATTGTGTGTGTATAGGTCATTGATACTCTTTTTTTTACTCCATTACCTTTTATCATATCACTTCATCAATAAGAACTCCGATAGAAGCATGATTGCGACTTTATTGTTTAAAGGGATTACAGATGGAAGGGACAAATTTTGCGGAACTTTCGTAACTTAAGGAACGAACGTGGCGTAACTTTCGTAACTTAAGGGACGTAAATGAAAAGTAAAATAGTTAGGAGATGAAAGTGGCGTAATTTTCGTAGCTTAAAGGATGTAAATGAAAAATAAAATAGTTAGGGGACGAAATTGAAAACTAAAATAAAGTTGAGGGAAGAAAAGTACAATTTAGCCTTTATATTTTATATACTCTATTATATTTTGATAATGATATTCTTTATATTCTTAACCTTTTTGTTTGATAACAAAAGGGGGGAAAAGAAAATAGAGAATAGAGAAGTATACGAAGAGTAATTGATGAACTCAATGTATCAACTAAGTGTTAAAAAGAAATGAACACCATGCATTGCATTTTAACTCTGATACATTATATTGTTTAAGCTTTGATACATTGCATTGCATCGTAAGCCTTGATTCATTATATCTTTTAAGCATGTATCTGATGTATTACTGCAATTAGAAAATATTTATATGTGCTTAATTCAGGGGAAGCCTCTGAATATCTCTTAAATAAATATTTTTCAAATGGAAAATTGTTTATCAATCTATGTGTTTGTCATCATAAAAAAGGGGGAGATTGTTGGAATCAAATGGATTAAGAAACAATGATCCTTAATTGTTTTGATGATAACAAATAATGAAAATAACAATTTATCCACTGATGTACTTGTTAGTGTGCAGAAATTAATGAGTAAGTCACTATTCATCAGATGGAATTATCTCAGAAAGCTTTGGCTCTGTGCGCATTTCACCATCTGGTCCATTCCTCTAAGTCTGGCATTGATCATCTGGTAAGAGTTGATGACATCAGCGTCTTATAGCCTTGCTCTGGTAGACGAAGCTCTGGTAGTCAAACGCTCAGGTAGACCATGCGCTGGTGGGACCAAGCTCTGGTAAAACTACACTGTTGGAATCCTGCTGGTACTACAAGACTCTAGTATATGGAATCCCAAGAAAAACTATGCTGAAGAACTTGCCTCTGGTCTAAACTTACTCTGGTAAGTAGAGTATTTCAGTAACAAGCATCATCTAGTAGAAGATGCCTTTGGTTGGAAACCAGACTGGGTGAAGCATTAAAGGCCATTTCAAGCATTAAAGAAACCTCATTTATGATCTTCTAGTGTACGAGGAACCAAAGGCCAAAGAGAATGTCAACAGAAATAATTATCATATATGTGTTGCTCTGAAAGTGTCTCAAATTCAAAAAGGATCATAACAGGACAAAAACTGTATTTGTCTATTGTATCAGTGTACGAAAGCATAATTGAAAATGACATGACTCGCTAAAATCCACTAGAAGCAGATATCAAGTTTTGTCCATTGGTGAAAGAGCTGTTAAGTCACAACGGCACTATTTGGAACCCTAGTTATATATACCTTACTCAAGTCACTGAACTAGTTAACGAAATTATTCCAACGTTTCAGAAGTGAGCAACCAAGAAATTTTCCAAGTCTCTGAGACCAAGTGAACATCATTCAAATCATTTTATTTTTTCTTCAAGAAAATTATTCTTTGTGCTTAAAGCTTTCATTGTAAATCCTCTCTGATGGGAGTAGCTTATATTGTTTCAAAGTATTTTGAACACTTGTATTTAGCCCAGTCATGGCTGTATTTCCTTAGAGGCTTGACTATACTAAGTCGCTCTAAGAAGTTGAGAGTATAGCCAGTTTGGCAGTAGTATACTCTTAAGTGTAATCAGTTGATTATAGTGGGCAAATCCTTTAGTGTGGTGAAAGGACTAGACGTAGCTATCAGGTGATAGTGAACTAGTATAAATCATTGTGTCCTATTCTTTCTCTCCTTTTTACTCGTTTTCATTGTTATTTTTGTTTAAGAGTTGTTTTCAAAAGTATTTCGAAAAGATTTCTAAAACCCAATTCAAACCCCCTTTCTTGTGTTTTTGTCACGTCCAGTGCAGTTTTGTGATTTTTCACATTTAAGAGGCTTTTAAGGCTAGGAATACTTGATTTTAGTGTTTTAATCCCTATGGGACTAAAGGCATATCATAGGAATCACTTTGAAATGTCTTTTCAACTTGATTATTGAATTGAAACTTACGGATACGGTACTAGAACTATTGAATTATAATTATTCTAGTAAGATAGTCGTACATAGCGACACGTCCCGACTGTTACAAATACGTTTGTACAGAGTAGTGTGCCACTGCTATCGAACAATACACCCCGGTTGTTAAGAAAGAGTTATGAGTGCAGAGCGGCTGTACCACTGTGATCTAATGACACGTCCCAGCTGTTACAACAATGATTGTACAGAGCGTTTGTACCACTGCTGGAGAACGATACGTCTCGGCTGTTACTCAAATGATGGGTAAGTACAGAGCGATTGTACCACTGTGCGATAGCGACACGTCCCGGCTGTTACAACGATGGTTGTACAGAACGATTGTACCACTGCTATCAAACAATATGTCCCGGCTGTTACGAGCGATCCTTATTAAATGGATTTGTCTTATTTATTAATAATGTTTGTGAATGAATATTATTATTGATTTTTGCTAGTGTTTATGAAGGGTCCACGAAGGACTCACTGAGATTTTATAATCTCATCCTTTCCTCTATTATTTTTCAGACAAATAGGTACCTAAGGAAGACTAGACGATACTGCGGGCCTAGTTCTTCTAGTTGCTCTTATTTTGAAGATGTTCTACAAAAAATGGCATTTCGCGGCGGTTGAAAAGGCGTTCAACCGCCGCGAAATACCCCTGCCGGCAGTTCGGAAACCGCCGTATTTATCAGTATCAAGACGTCATTTCGCGGCGGTTATAACCAATCACTAGTATAACCGCCGTAGGTTACTGATGTCATTAGCAGCGGTTTAGAACCGCCACAAATGACCCCAAATATTAAAAAAATATAGGGGCGGTTTGTAACCGCTGCAATCTTCAAAAAAAAAAAAAATAGGGGCGTTTTGAACCACCGCAATCTTCAAAAAAATAAAAAAAATAATACAAAATTGGTTCCTAACATATAGAAGGTTAGCTGAGGTGTGTCTCTTTCCAAATTCATCAAAAACAGTCCAAAAAATAAACATTATACAACTGAAAAGAAAGATAAAGATAACACTATAAGGTGTGTCTCTTTCCAAATTCATCAAAAACAGTCCCAAAAATAAACACTATACAACTGAAAAGAAAGATAAAGATAACACTAAAAGCTTAAAGAGCTTCCTAGTGTTTTCTATGAACACGTGAATGTTTTGCTGTGCAGTTCACAAGGGGCTTTCACACTTGTAGTTCAAAAGAATCTAACTGCATCAGCCAGAACAGTAGGCTTAGATGCTCCAACAGCCATGATGTCGCTTGCATGACCCTCTTTCAATATATTGGCAATTACTGAAGCATATTGTGGAGCTTCTGACAAAGATCTCACAACAACCTATTGCATAAAAACCAATATTAAAGAGCAATAACTCAAATTAAGCATATCCATAAAATGAAAATGTGACGATGTCATGCCTGTGGCTAGATGCACCATGCAGGCAGCTGCACCAAATGCAAGGTTCTTCTGCTCTGTGTTTAGTAAGGATCCACTAACTGGGATATAACACCGTTCCTATATAAAAACTTATGGATGAAAACACTCAAAATTCAGACCAGCAGCGAGATATGTCCAAATGCACTAAAAGAGCCTGTGCATATCATATTATAATTTCAGAAACAATAAGTAACAGCTCAAAGAACAGCCGGAAATTGTTGTATCAAGGGAAGCACAGCTTTTCAACTCCTCAACTGTTCTCCTGTATAATACAGGCTTTCAGCAGAAAACAAAACTGAACAAGAAAATAAACTTGATGACCAATAAATGCCACAAATACCAGCAATTAATTTTTCAGAGAGTAAGATATATATGTATGAATTGGACCAAGTGGTCACTTTAACAATACAAATGAGCACATCAGTATATTCTCCTAAATGTAATATAGCTAATGACTAATCAACAATCAAAACTAGCATTTCTAATTCCTTTACCTCTTCATAAGTTTTTGTAATTCTGATCCCCATTGCTTTTTCTTTAATAAATCAAAAGGCATTACATCTTTTGACGCCAAACATGTTTCCTGCAATTGGCATTTTTATATAAATGCAAACAGAAATATAATAGTTAATGTAAAACACTACACTGAAAAACATTGAGCAAACCTCAAAGAACACTCTGGTACGAGACATGGGCATCGCATAAAGAAATGTTGGATAATTAGCTTCTAGACATTGAACATTTTGCTTCATATAGTCTCTGTAATCCATGAACACCATCATCAGGTTTGGATCATAAGGACTGTTCTCCACCTAAAATTGTAACAAAAAAAATGTCATTATTACTAGCTATCGCATTTTATACATTTAATTTTTTTCAATTAAAAAGAATAAACATGTTATACTGTTAAAGAAAGGGAAGGAAGGAGACAGACTAATATTTACAAGCTACTTGACCTAGTACAATTTCTCTGACTTGCTCATCAAAAGCATTGTTGTGCTATTTCTAATAATGCCATTTTGCACTTTGTAGATAAGCACCAATAATTTATTTGCTTTAAACAGGTTCGTGCTACAAAATGTATTTTATTAAAAACATGCAATAAAAAGAAGCTCTAATATTGTTCTCATTTAAACAGACTTATTAACTGTATTATTAGCAAAACTGTACTGAGACCAAAGAGTCAAATATAATGAAAACAGTAGCCTGTCACCAGACTGCTCCCATTATACAGTGCAACAATTCAATCAAATTATGACAGACAAGAGAAATCTGGAGCTTTAGGAAACAAGAGAAAGGGCAATCAAAATTTAATGTTGAAATGTAAGATATTTATAGTGATACTACTAGTACCATCAATCTAATAGAAAACACTTAGTAGAAAAAAAAATGAGAACCACGGAGCCAGCCTCCTACCTCAACTTCCACGCCATAAGCTGTTTGGACAGACACGTTTGGACCCCCAACCTCATACTGCAAAAGTTTCCTTGAGGCTGCTCCTGATGCAACAGTAGCAAGCCTATAATAACATGTCAGAAGTTTCAATATATAATAGACAAGGGAAACCCGGTGCCATAAAACTATTGCCATAGCAAGGTCTAAGATATACAATGGTATACTTCCAAACATGCTCAATACAACTGTTGAGTATGACTCATATGATGCAGTATCAAAAAGGCTGGGGGGCAGGGGAGCTGAGCTAGCGGAGCGTAGCAAAGCTCCCTTCACTGAGAAATAAAATTGCTTGTAACACTGAACCCTAATCTTCACTGAGAAATAAAACGGAACTATAGCTGCTCTGTAGTCGCTGACGTAGGCAACTATTGGCCGAGCAGCATGACTAAATATCGTGTCCCTTTTGCGTTTTTCGTTTCCTTATTTCTTCTAAACTGTTGCTGCTCTAACAACAACCTTCAAGTCCAAGACCTGAAATCATAATGAAGCATGTTCAGCAATGCATAATATCAACTAAGCAAGCCAAGTTTATGCTCTTATCAAAAATGAAAATATGTATTGTTTATTAGGGCATAAATATCCAAACTGAAAAAAAGAAAACTATCTAATTATCATAGAGTTCATTGATCATCAGAATAGAGAAGCATTTCAACTAAGCAAGCCAAGTTTATGCTCTTATCAAAAATGAAAATATATATTGTTTATTAGGGCATAAATATCCAAACTGAAAAAAAGAAAACTATTTAATTATCATAGAGTTCATTGATCATCAGAATAGAGAAGCATACAGAAATTCCTACAAATGAAATTTGTTAGGCATTATTAATAAAAGTTCAGTGAAAGTGGGAAAATTTCAAGATCACCATTTCAGTTATTTATATACAGAAGAACAAAACAGAAATCAAAAGCATTAAAAGAGTTTGTTCACAAACAAATAAGCATGCGAACATTGTCTAACATGCTTTATAACTTTGTTACCCAATATAAGATCTAAATGAATAGCATACCTGATATAAAGGTAATGTAATTGCAATACAAAAAAAAATATGACATTTTGCATGGTTCTGCATTGTTAGCACCAGAAGGAAACCACAACTGATCATATACCAATGCGCCACATCACAGCTATCATCAGATATTGATTTAAATTACTTTCCATATGCCATTAAATTTCTCACACAATTGGTCACTGTCCCTTAACAGAATAGATGAATTTAACATACTATTATTATATGCCAAAACAAATTATACTCGAAATGACCAGAATCTTCAGAGTGATAAACACTGTATTACCAAACAACTATCTAATGACATACTGCTCAAGATGCTTGCAAATTGCAGTTTGCAACTCTTGTAGTCTTTTCTTGTAACCTTTCCCCTTTAATTCCAAATCTTTGTGTGATCTCTTCAATTCCTTTAATTTAAAGTCGGCATCAACCTGCAAAAAAATAATAGATGCCACAACCATTAGTGACAAATGTCCACAAACTATCCTAAATCCCAATAGATGCCACACTTGAGAAAGACCAGATGACTAAACTAATTCCAGATAATGAGCAACAAAATAATTCCAAACAAAATCACACAGCACGGCCAAGGACAGGGTATTACCATGGTTCTGTTGGATGTAGGTCCACAGACTTTACTTTTTCTGATCTTTAAGCAAGCTTTTGCTGATCAAATTATAAGACAACACATCAGTTTAAGCAACCAGAAAGTTAAACACCTAGACTATGCTTGGTTGATGAGAAATTTAATTCACAACAGTACCTTGATTTCGAGTCTAAGGGGTTGCAAAAGCAAACAACAACAAAAAAAGAAACAAACAAAAACGAGTCAGTATACAATTCCATATTAGATCCCACAGGAGAAACTTTCGAGAAATTAGGGAATCTTAACCGCAACAACAACATCATAGAGAAATTAAAGAGAAATTGAGGAACCTAAGAGAATCGTCGTACGGTGTAGCACGGAGAAGGCGTAGCCTACAATGTGAGAATCGTCGTCCTTTGGTGGTGATTCGTACCTGAGTCTTGAAAATCAAAGACTCAATTGTGATTTTCAAGAATTGGTAACAATCGTCTTTGAAAATCAAAGAACTAGTGTTAAGAATCATAAAAGAAGAGGGGATTCATACCTGAGTCTTGAGTTGCACAATGAGACGCCGAACGAGGAAGGTAAGATTACGAGTTGCAGAAGGAGACGTCGCGCGAGGAAGAAGAACGGTTACGAGTAACGAGTTGCTAATGAAGGGTTACGAGGCGCAAATGAAGTAGGGTTACCCTTCAGGAGCTGAATTCACGTTTCAGTGCCTACAATGTTAGAATCGCACAATGAGAAAGGGGGGAAGAATGAAAGAAAGGGTTACAAGAGTTTCAGAGAGAAAGGTTTTCAGGGAGGCGCAAATGAGAGAGGGTCACGAGAGGTAGGCTTTTTTAACATCAACCGCCGCAAATTGCAGGTTAACCGTCGCAGAGTAAAGTTAGATCGATCCCTTTTTATTCAACCGCCGCAGATTGACCAAAAACTACCGCATAGTTCAAGTAAAACAAGGCAGTTGAGTGGATCGCCACCTAAACCGCCGCCGCTTTTCACATGACGGCAGTTCATGCTGCAATCGCCATCGCTGGCCTTCTTTCTTGTAGTAAAGGACAAAAATTAGTCTTGTATTTTGTATTCCCAAGCTTTGTATTCCCAAGCTTTGTACTTGAAAGAAGTTGTAATTCTAACTTTTAGATTGATGACTAAGTTTAAAGTTTAGACTTGTACTACCTCCGTTTCTATTTATAAGCCCCTTTTAGAAAAAAAAAAGGTGTTTCTCTTTATAAGCCCCTTTACAATTTACAAGATGCATTAATTATTTTTTTCCAAAAATACCCATAATCAATGTTAAAAGTTTTGTTTTGGGAAATGACAAACCACACTATAATCAATGTAAAAGAAGGGTAAATAAAGAAAAACATACACACTATTGACAAATTTAATTAGACTAACTACTTTTCTTAATAAGCGTGTTTTTGTCTAAAAAGGCTTATAAATAGAAACGGAGGTAGTAATTGTTAAACAAGTTTTAAATTTTCAGTATCTATACTTTAATATAAATTGTCGTGCTTTCAATGAAATTTGAAGTATGGGCGTTACATTATGGTATTAGAGCGGTTCAATCTTGATTGGACTGTGGTCAGTTAGTATAGACTTTCTCTTGTTCGAGAATTCCTCTCTGTATACTTGCACTTAGCATGGATTGTTTAGCCTGATTAACTTAATACTTTATACCGTGTATGCAGATTATGGCAGACAGAGCTGGAGGACGAGGGATGTAACACCCCGTTTCCGGAGCGCTACAGTGCAACCCAATCTAATGCTGAAAACATTTGATGCTTGTAGGATTTCAGTTAAAAAGTACTCTTATGTATTTCACAATGAAAAATAGGAGTAATTTTTTTTCTTCCCTTTAAAAAGCTTTGCTAAATCAAATCATCAACCACTTTTACAACTATTTAAGGCCTAAAACAAATTTAATATCGTGTTCCAAAACACCATAGGGCCCACGGTTTTAAGGCTTCAAATACAACTCCAAGTTTTCAAACCTTTTAACATCAAAATCTTACAAACTTTGCTTAATCAAAACTTCTTATTATAAGACAACTTCTTTGCCACTTTAATATAATTAAAATCAAGTTAAAACTCACTCCAAAAGAGGTTCATAGCCACTGTTTTTAAGAACCACAAACAGCCCCAAATTTATTTCATTTTAAACCATTTTCAAAGCTTTAAACATAGCAATCTTTATAGATCTAAAGCCTTAACCAAAACTAACTTTTTTACACACTTGAAAACAAATTATAACATGCGCAAAATCATCCCTCTAAGCCACGGTTTCCAGCCCTTAAAAATCAAACCATTCAATTTCTCAAAACTTATCAAACATGCATATATGACTAGTTTTAAGCATACTATCCAAATCTCTCCAAGAACCAACTCCAAAACAACAAAAACAAGTGAAGATCAAGCTCTCATAACAGCCCCTAGGCTTGGCCAAAGGTCAAGGGTTAGGGTTCCCAAATTTTAAAAACTCTAAACATGCTTAATCATGGAAGAAAATGAAGGATCAAAAGACTAATCATGATAATCTAGCAAAATCCAACACTTTCTCTTTCTAAAATTTTTCTCAAGTTTTCAACAATGGAGGAAATGAATGGGCTGAAGCCAATATGGAGAGAGCAGCCACGAAATTTTGAGGGACAAGGATGGAAATATAAATGTTTAATTAGTTGGATCATAACCAATTTGTTAGAAACCAACTTACAAAACTAACTACAAATTACCACTTAGCCAAACATAATACAACACTTGTCAAGGAAGGTTTTAAGACTCAAGGTTCAGCTCCCCTAGTTGCTGGATCCATCTCCCCTTAGCCCAAAATATCTAGATATTTTATTTCGTCGCGTTCTCGCTCAATCGGGTGCGCGGCGTTACGCGTATATTAGGTTTTAATACCAAAAACTCCGAAAATAATTTTGATAAACAAGTCCACACCCAAAAATTATTGTTTAGCCAAAATGTTCCTCACGACATGAGAAAAGCACCCACGTATCTCGTTTTCTCAATACGAACCGAAACGTTGCAATTAGGCAGTTTCTGGGCACAAATAATGCACTAAATATTTTCTGATGCCCAAAAATTTTAATAAATTCTAAATATTGGAAAATACTAAGATCTCAAATTTTATGAAATTTAGATCACGTTTGGGCATGTTTCAGTTAGAAACTCTCCCTGTAGCCTCCCAACGGCAGAATTCAACAGAATTCTCGCAGCGTAATATAAATTGTAAATTAGTGAGGATCACTAATTTCAATTTCTCTTATCAACTAAATATTATTCAAACAATAAAATCATCAATACAAAATCATACAAATGAAAGTCATATTAAATATGACATAAAACGGACAATTTGACAATTAACTAAACATCGAAAATCCAAACTGTGACTTAAAAAATATCTATTAAGTCCTAAAATTATTTTTCATTCAATAAAATAATTTTCTTTAATCAAACAATAATTTTTCACATTTTTCAAGATTAATTCATATTAAAAACAGAATACGTCTACACTGTCTCTAAATCTGAATTAATTACTAAAATAATAAATGGTTTATAATAAATCTTTGTAGTTCTTCGTACTTTTAACTAACCATTGAGGTGATCAATCTCTATGATTTATTTTTAAGTAGTCGAAAACTGTAAAATAATTTTCATAAGAATTGGGATGTTACAAGGGAGAGGACCAGGTAGGCGAAACGCTGAGGAAGCACGGTGGTTGGAAATGATGCAGATGATGAGGGACCAAGCTGCTGCTACCAATAACTTGGTGAATCATTTCATCCACACACAACAGCAAGCTCCACAACAACTTTCACCTCCACCCCTATCCATTCAACCAGAAGATCCTAATCGTACATTCTTCAAGTTTCATAAGTTGAATCCTCCAACATTTACTGGTAAATCCGAAGCCATGCTATCCCAACACTAGTTGGAAGCAACAGAGAAAATCTTTAAGGTGGTTTAGTGTACAGAGGAGCAGAAAGTTACCTTCACCACTCATATGTTGAAGGAAGAGGCAGAGTGGTGGGATGGAGCACACGCTTACTTGTTGGCTGAGTGGATACCCCTAGAATGGGGGCATTTTTGAACTATCTTTCTGGAAAAATATTTCCCTCAGACCATCAGGGAGAAAAAGGATAGAGAATTCATCCATTTGCAGCAAGGAGAGTCAATTGTTACCGAGTATGTGGCCAAATACGAGGAATTGCAAGATACTCCTCTTAAGCCCAGTTTGCATCGGATGAAGGTTGGAAGATCAACCAATTCAAGTGGGGTTAAAGGGCAGATATTTAGAATAATCTGGCTCAGACTGATTTCACTAGCTATGCTGTCATGGTTCACAAGAGTTATGCGGCCGAAAAGAGTTTAATATGATGAGCGGCAACTGAAGTGGCAGAAAAGGAAAGCCGAGAACAAGTCTTCACAACAACTAAAACGAAAAGGGAATCACAACAAAGGAAAACAAGTGCAACACTCTGAGGCTTCTAAGCCTGATGAATGCTCTACCTGTGGCAAAAATCATAAAGGGGAGTGTATGATGGGACGAGACATTTGTTTCCTTTACCGACGACCGGGCCACTACATGAAGGATTGTCCTAAGGTAAAGTCAGGAGCGGGTTCTAAGCCCGTTGATCCGATTCAATGGCATGTCTACACCTTGAGTGGCAAGAAGGAAAAGGGTGCACAAAAATCTGATCAACGGTGCATGTTTATTACATGATAATCCTTTAATTGTCTTGTATAACTCTGGTGCCACTCACTCTTTCATTTCTTGTAAGTGTACTCAGAGGTTGGAATTGCACCTTTCTTTTTTACCATTCTCTCTGCATGTTCAAACACCAGCAGAAGGTAATATCTCTACTTATTTGATAAAAAAGAATTGCCCTCTTGTGATTCAAGGAAGGATGTTTTCGGTTAACTTGGTATGTTTACCTTTGAAAGGGATAGACATAATCCTGGGCATGGATTGGCTTTTGGCAAACCAAGTTATCTTAAATTGTTTTTGCAAAACTATTAAGTTCCCATCTATATAGTCGATTTCTAACCAAGTGTGTCTAGAAGGGATGGCTAGTTTATCCCAGTTGAACCAATGTCTAGTTGAGTGACACTTATGATACGTTTTGTTACTCTCTTCAACTACAGAGGTCGGTTTAGACTTAACAACCATTCCAGTAATTAATGAATTTATGGTTATGTTTTCGGATGAAATTACTTCTTTACCTCCTGAGCGGGAAGTTGAGTTTTCCATAGAATTGATTCCAGGAGCGGGACCAATCTTTATAGCCCTATATAGGATGTCGCCTTTAGAATTGCAAGAGCTCAAAGTTCAATTAGAAGATCTGATTGCCAAGTGATTCATTAGGCCTAGTGGGAGCACCTTTTCTTCTAGTAAAGAAGAGAGATGGTAGTATGAGGTTGTGTATAGACTATAGACAACTCAATAAGGTTACAGTAAAAAACAAGTATCCACTTCCTAGGATTGATGATCTGTTAGACCAACTTAAGGGAGCTTCGGTATTCTCTAAGATTGATCTGAGGTCAGGATACCATCAAATCAGAGTTAAGGCTGAGGATGTGCCAAAAACCGTGTTTAGGAGTCAGTATGGCCATTATAAGTATGTTGTTATGCCTTTTGGTCTGAAAAATGCTCCAACCGTATTCATGGATTACATGAATAGAATTTTCAGACCTCACCTTGATAGTTTGTTGTGATATTCATAGATGATATACTTGTGTATTCTAAGGACCCTTAAGAACATGAGGAACATCTTAGGATTGTCTTAAGTACTCTTAGGGAGAAGAGCTTGTTTGCAAAGCCAAAAAAGTGTGAGTTTTGGCTTTCAGAGGTCAAATTCTTAGGACATATCATTTCTTAGGAAGGAGTGGCAGTCGATCCTAGTAAGGTAGAAATCGTTCTTGATTGGGAGCGACCAACTACCATTACTGAAGTTAGGAGTTTTCTAGGATTTGCTAGGTATTACCATAGGTTCATTCAAGGGTTTTCTCGGTTAGTTCTTCCACTAACCCAGTTAACTCGTAAAAGGCAACCTTTTGTGTGGAATAAGAGCTGTGAGAACAGTTTCTTGGAACTCAAAATCCGGCTAACCACTACACTGGTTTTGATTATCCCCGACCCGATCTTAGGTTTTGAGGTTTACAATGACACTTCTAAGAAGGTTTTGGGTTGTGTTCTCATGCAGAATAGGCAAGTGGTAGCCTATGCTTCTAGACAATTAAAGCCCCACAAGGAAAACTACCCTACTCATGACCTAGAGCTTGCAGCAATAGTCTTTGCCTTGAAAATCTGGCGACATTATTTATATGGTGCCCGATTTGAGATATTCAGTGATCATAAAAGTTTAAGATATCTGTTTGATCCAAAAGAGATGAATATGAGGCAAATGAGATGGGTAGAGTTCCTTAAGGATTATGACTTCGAGTTGAAGTACCATCCGAGCATGACGAATGTAGTCACTGACGCCTTAAGTAGGAAGTCTCTTCTTGTCTCTTCAATGATGATTAAAGAGATGGAATTATTGGAATCCTTTAGGGATTTGAACTTAGGAATGTTCTCCAGAGGGGATAGCCTAATGGTGAGTCATTTAGAAATCACTTGTGATTTTAGGGATCAAATTAGGTATTCCCAGAGTCTAGATAAAGAGTTGCAAGCGAGGAAACACCATCCTGGATTCTCCGAAGCTAGTGATGGCACAATCCTTTTTCATCAAAGGATTTGTTTTCCTAAGGATGAAGCAATCAAGAATCAAATTCTTGAAGAAGCCCACATGAGCCGGTACATCTGAGATCAGATTTGACATACCAGTCCATGCTGGTACAAGTTGTGGACCACAACTTCAAGACAATAAGTTGTTCCCTTGGTCAAGATCATTTGGGAAGGATCTATTCCTGAGGAGACTACTTAAGAGGTCGAAGAGGAAATGCGAGACTAGTACCAATACTTGTTTCAATAGGTACATGTTTTGTCTAATTTTTTGGGACAAAATTTTTTAAAAGGTGGGTAGTAGTGTATCACCTTGCCTAATTTAATTATTTAGCTTAATTAATTTAGACCCTACTGTGTTTAAATTGATTATTGAGTGATTAAATGAGGTGTCATAAATAAAATTAAGGGTGTGAAGAGAAATGGCGTTATTATAGTTTTAGACAAAAGGAAGGATAATGGGATATTTTTCCCATATCAAGCAAGGGTAAGATGGTCCCAAACTTATGATACCCACTTTCCCCTTTTCCTTTGCTTTAAAGACATGTTCAGGAAATTCAATGTTTTCAAATCCAGGAGGTTGTTTCACATAGACTTCCTCAGTTATAAAACCATTCAAGAAAACACTTTTCACATCCATTTGATAAAGAATTATCTCATGGTGTGTAGTAAATGAAAGCAAAATATGAATAGCTTCTAACCTTGCAACAGGTGCAAAGGTTTTAGTAAAATATATACCTTCTTCCTGTAAGTAACCTTGAGCAACTAATCTTGCTTTGTTTCTCACAACCTTACCATCTTCATCAAGCTTGTTTCTAAATACTCATTTAGTATCAATAGCTTGTTTATCTTCTGGTAGAGTGACTAACTTCCAAACATCATTTCTTTGGAACTGATTCAACTCTTCTTGCATAGCCAGAATCCAGCCTTCATCTTCCAAGGCTTAATCAATCATTTTAGGTTCTATCTCAGAGAGAAATGGAAGATCTGCATGTTCTTTGAAAGAAGATCTTGTTCTCACTCTATCTCCAGTATCTCCTATGATTTGATCTTTAGGGTGATTAGTTTTGTATCTCCAACTCTTTCTGGTTTCAACTTCTGCTTGAGTAGAATCCTCTGTCTGGTTGTTACCACCGGAGGCTGAAGATGCAGGCTTACTTTTTGTTGTGCCACCAATATTTAAATCTGAAAATAACTCACCTAGCTCTGACATGGCAATTTCAGGCTTCTCGTCATCAAACTTGACATGAATGGATTCTTCCACTATCAAAGTTTCTTTGTTGTATATTCTAAAAGCTTTAGATCTTTTAGAGTATCCCAAAAAGATACCTTTGTCAGCTTTGGAATCAAACTTACCAAGTTGATCTTTAGTATTCAAAATATACCATATGCAAACAAAGTGATGAAAATAAGAAATGTTGGCTTTTCTATCCTTCCACAATTCATATGGAGTCTTCTTCAAAATAGGTCTAATAAAGACTCTGTTTTGAATGCAGCAAGCTGTGTTTACTGCTTCTGCCCAAAAATGTTTTGCAATATCAGCTTCATTTATCATGGTCCTGGCCATTTTTGGAGGGACCTAATTTTCTTTTCTATAATGCCATTTTGTTGTGGTGTTCTAGGAGAGAAAAAATTGTGAGAGATGTCATTTTCTTCACAAATTTTTTGAAAGCTTTCATTTTCAAATTCCCCCTCATGATCACTTGTAATTGAGGAAATACAAATTCTTTTTTCATTTTGAATTGATTTGCAAAAAGCAGTAAATACCTTGAATGACTTATCCTTATGGGCAAGGAATCTAACCTATGTCCATCTAGTAAAATCATCAACAATGACTAACCCATATTTCTTTCCAGTTAAAGAGACTGTCCTTGTTGGACCAAAAAGATCAAGATGCAAAAGCTCAAGTGGTCTAGAGATTGAAACAATATTTTTAGAATGAAAAAAAGTTTTAACTTGTTTTCCTCTTTGACATGCCTCACATAGAGCATCAGATTGGAATTTAAGATTTGGCAAGCCTCTAACAAGACTGTGCTTGTTTAGTTTTGAAATCAATCTTAAACTGGCACGACCCAATCTTTTGTGCCAAGTCCATGGCTCATTTTCAACAAACATAAGACACTTGACATCTTGTTTTGCAAGTTCAGAAAGATCAATTTTATAAATATTTTGTTTCCTCTTTGTAGTAAAGAAAATAGAGCCATCTTTCTTGCTTTTTACTGAACATCCAGTTTCTGTAAAAATGATATCATAACAATTATCACATAATTGACTTATGCTCAATAAGTTATGCTTTAGTCCTTTAACATAAAGTACATTATCAATAGAGGGAAGAGAGCCTTTACCAATGCGGCCAATTCCAACTATTTTACCTCTTTAGTTTCCTCTGAATCCAATAAATCTTTCTTCTCTAGGTCTTAGCTCTTGGAATATATACTTTTCTCCCGTTATGTGACGCGAGCATCCACTGTCTAAGTACCAAGATAGGTGTGTTGACCTTGTTGCTAAGCATGTCTGCAACATAGGCTATTTTATCTTTAGGTACCCATATCTTTTTAGGTTATTTCTTGTTAGCTCTTGAAGGATACTTGTTCTTCTTAATCTTAAAAGCAGTATAGACACTTTTCAAATGACTAGGTTTGTTGCAGTAAGTACAATGCAAGCATTCACTGTGATCATTGGATTTATCAGATGCTAAATTTTCATTTTGTAAAGAGAGTTCATATGATATGTAACCAAGATCTTGAGTTGTCGTTTTACTGACACCCCAAATCAATGTTTTCACCATCTTTCATTTTAAACAACTCATATTGGCGAACTAACATGCTTGCTTTAGTTTCTCTTACTTGGGCAGAGCCCTCATAAGACAAAACAAGGGAATCCCAAATTTCTTTGGCAGTATCAAATTTACCACATTTATCATATTCTTTTTCTGACATAGCACAAATAAGAATAAATCTTGCTTTTTGATTGATTTGATATCTCTTTTTCTGCTCATCATTCCAATCTTCTCTGGCTATAACAGCAACAGTAGCAGCATTAGTGGGAATAAGGTATCCACTTACAACAATGTCCCACAACTCAAGTTGTTGTGTTTCAAAGAAAGCTTTCATCTTATCTTTCCAGTAGTCAAATTTTTCTCCAGTAAATAGAGGAGGTCGGTTCATGTGACCACCTTCTACAGACATGTTCACAGTATAGGATCTTTTCTCTTAACACTGTTAAGTGCTCAACCTAGAGGCCGAGCTCTAGTACCAACTGAACGTGATCACAGGAAAGGGGGTTGATTTGTGTTGAAAACGCAAATATTAGGTTAAAAACACTTTTGAACACTTATTTTTAAAAGCTGTTTGTTATCGGAAGCTAAAGTCTAACCGAATGCTGGAAAATAACTAATGAAAACTTGTTTTTCTTTGCAAGATAAAATTAAATGTAAAGCATATAAGACGCTGAAGTTCAGTTCTTGGTTTCCAGAAACTTGGCACGAAGCTTGATTGCTCACTTGAGAATAGCTTTAGCAGAATGTAGTTTCTAGAAACCTTCTTCAATGAATACCTTGGGAAATTTATAGGAGTCCTTGAGGGTATTACCGTTGCAAATATTTCAGCTCCAAATCATTGGATGAGGTAATTTGAAATAATGTCATTTTCTTCCTTTCCAGAGAATATCAGAATAGTACATATTAACATTTTTGTACTATCTGCTTTTCACAATTGCTTTGTACGGATTTGTCTTATACTAAAGGTGTCACCTTTGATACCTCGTACATAAAATTGAGCGTACAAAATCAAATTCGAATTCCGTTCTAGAATAGTTGAGGTAAAAGAGCATAAACGTGACCAACTCGTGCTTCATTAATAAGACCAGATGCTCGCTTAGACAACAAGACGGACGCTCATAGTAATTGAGTAACCACGTGTCATAGGATCACACTACCGGACGCTCGCTATAAACAAGACGCTGGAGTGAACCAGCTATAGATACACATGGAATGTATTCAACATCTTGTGAAATACTTTTTCTTGCTTGAGTGAGTTTATAAAACATAAATGATTTTAATACCTGCACACTTCAAGACTTATTAGAAGTTAAATTGTTCACTTGTAAATACTTTGTTATCATCAAAATTAATGAGGGTCTAAACTTCTCAATCGTTTAGCTTCCAACACAATTTGCTCGTGATATTTTTCAGAGGGGAGTCTCTTTCCATATTCTTTTATAGCACTTATTTTCTTTTATTTTATCTTGTGTGCTTGTTTTAACTTAGTCGCAGTGGGGACACTGCTAGAAATAAGTGTGGGGAGGGAATCTTAAATTGTGCTTATCACTTGGCTATGCTTATTACTACTTATAATTATAGAAGAACTTTAAATTTTTGCTGATTTAGGGACTACAAAAATTTTTCTTTATGAAAACATGTGATTGAATCAATTTTTTGCTACTAATTGGTATCTACCAAAAATTGGCATTGAAGTTCTGTAAGTTCTGACTTTCTGTGTAAGCTATTAAATGTGAGTTTTGAGCCTAAAATAAGAGGCCTCATCATGCTTTTGCCTCTTTTATTTGTTGAGTGATATTTTTCTGTGAATAAGCATTCTAGAACTTGTGCTGAGACCATTACGATGCGAATATGAATTTATTTTCATGTGAATTTGGAAAGGGCAATTTTTAGGAATTCGTCAGGTCACTACCATTTTGAATACATTATACCACTAGTTGCCTAATTTTGTGCCTAAAAGTTCTTTATTTAATATCTTGGTACCCTTCTTGTTACTATTGATTATTTTATTTTCTGTGAAGGCAACCTTAGAAAATTTTATTTGGGAGCAATTAGTGGCAAAAATCAAAAGAATAATGTTTTGAATCCCTTTTATATGTTTACAAAAAGAAGGCTTAGCAATTTATTCCTCTCCTAATTCTTAAAAATGATTGAATGCTGCATAAATACATGAAGGGAGGAAAGGAAAAGAAAAGAAAGAGTATCATACAAACAAAATTATTATTCATCATGCTCATGCCTTCATAAATTGCAAAAAGGAAAAAAAATTATTGATTGAAAAAGTTGGGATTCTTGCTTGCTCTTTAAAGTGAAAAAGAATTAGGTTGCTTGTTTTGGTTGATTTGTTTCTGACCCTTTGCACGACCATTTCTTTCTTTTATCATACCAAACATTATTACCTTGGCCTCATTACAACCAATGAAAGACTTTCATTCCTCTTTTGCATGACTTATAGATTCTAATAGTGGAGTTTTTGGTCAAAGTACAAGCCTATGGTAATGCCACTTCATTTGAAAATTATGAGTGTTAATAACTATACCTATAAACACTTTGAGATTGGTGAGAGTGTGACTTGAAAATCACAGGCTGTTAGCTTACTTGAACTTACACCTCTAATTGGGCATTCTATTTATTGACACGTTTTGTGATATCATGTTGTTGTCTTACTTATACTTTTGCCCCTATTTAGTAAAAATAGTTTTTCTTACCAAAATTACCCAAGTAGTTTGCTCGAGGGCAAGCAAAGCTCAAGTGTGGGGATGTGTTAACACACCAATTTATCTAGGGCATTATTAGTATCTAAATATACCATTTTGCACTAATTAAAGCGCAAAGGTACTCATTTATGACTTATTATGCAAAAATATCATGAATACACCACTCGGAGCAAAAGATGCGAAAAAGGATAAAAAAACTTAGTTTTGGAGAGTTTTAGCATTATTGGACAAGCGGTACGACCTTACCTAGAGCAGAACTTCAGTAAGGGCGTACCCCCTCAGTCTATACCACCTGGCACAGATGAAATAGTCGAGTACAGCCGTGCCAAAGGCAATACCCGTACACAGGTGGTGTCAGGGCTGCAGCACGCATGGGTACGGTCTAGCGTCGTCAACAAAGCTCGATACAGCTATGTATATATGCGGTACGATCGTACCCCATCTCAGAAAGTGCAGATTTGAAAGTCAGATGACCTAGTTCGCAGCCTAATCTATAAATAGGAGATCTTAACCTTTTCTCAAAACCTTTGGACGAATTCCCAAGTCAAGAGTCCCTATTGAGGGTTCATATCAATTCCTTGTCTCTTCCATTGATTTGTGTGTTTCCTTGGAGCTTGGTGCATCCCGAATCGCTACCAGAGCTCGTGAGGACACGAAGAACATGCTTAAGGACTGTCGTCATACCAAAAAGGGTGTCCCGATTTAGATTTATTCTCTTGTTATGGATTATTCTAATTTTATATCTATGTTATTACCATTGATAATGAGTAGCTAAACCCATCACTAGGAGTGATGGGGGATCCTTTACAATACTCTTGATGCTTTGTCTAATTAATTATATGAGTTTCTATTGAATGTTTGAGTGTTTTATTCCTATTTGCTTAATTCTTAAGGCCTGATCAACCTTTATTTAGTTGGCTTAATTGTGGTAACAGGATCATGATGAGTTAATGGAACCATAGGATAAAAGAACTTGCTTTATATGCCGGATAGGTTATAGCTTGTTTCTAATCAGTTATTAGATTAATAAACCCACATGTGCTTAATGCTATTTCCTTTAATTACCTTCTAGGACCAAATAGAGTAATTAGCTAGGAAGAAGACTATTGCAAGCTAGATAGCCCTTAGTAATTTAGAGTGGGTGATTAGTTCTTTTTCGTAATAGATAACTCATATCAATTGTTTAGTGAACTCAAGAGTAGAGTGTTGGTGAACCCGGTTCCCCTAGGCTTTCCATAACATAGTTAAACCGTTCTCGCATTCAGTTTGTCTATTGCTTTGATACCAACAACTTTCACTACTTGTGTAATTACAACTTTTGCTTGCCTAATAGAATAGAATCATATTAAGTCATTGGTACTCGCTCATTCCCGTGGGTTCGACATTCGGAGTTCTAATTAAACTCCACTATTATTACGAGTTACGATTAGGTGCACTTGCCTAAGCCGCAACACTGCTATCGAGGATGACGCACTTTATGTATCCGGCAATGAAGATGGACTCTAGGATTCCCCTTTGGAGGGATTTTGATCTAGGCAACATCGTCGTACTTTTGTCAGTAATTCAAGATCGCAGAGTGGGAGCTCTCGATACCTGGTAGAGTACCTATGGCAGGAGTCATTTTTTGCTTCCGTTGGATGTTGACCTTTTTGTTGAGGTGTATGTTGGCCTCTAGTCTTACATTTTGGGATGACTTTATGTTTGCTACACTTCTTGTGATATGACTGTTACTCTAATATAGGTGAGCCCTTGGAGGGGCCACAGACCTTACATTGATGCTTATAGTGTAAATTATGTTTGCTATATTTCACTGTGTTTTAAAGTTTAAATTTCTACATATTTTTTTTCGCTGTATTATAATAGTGGTAAGATAAACAGTTAAGGCTAATTAATTAAATGTTACTTTAATGGGACGAGGGGTGTGTCACTATAAGTTGTTTTGAATTCAAATTTTTCTCACTTCCTTTCGTTTTAGTTTTGACTATGATGCCCTATGCTCTTTTTGTCTGATGACAAAAGGGGAAGAAAATGGGTACGGATTGATGAATGCTAAAGTAGCACATATCATGCATTAGAAATCATCAAATTCATCATTAATTATGCTCTGATACATGTTTAATTAAGCATTTGCTACTCTGATAAATATATCATATCTTGATGTTCTGATACATAGATCATATGTTTTAGAAAATAAATGTTTATACTTATTTGTCGAACTGCAGGAGACCACTTGCAATAATTTCTAAAATAAATTGTTCATCAACCTTGGATATTTGTCATTATCATAAAGGGGGAGATTGTTGAAACCTAAACTATTGACAAGTTTAGACCCTCAATAATTTTGATGATAACAAAGTATTTATGTGAGAACAATTTACCTTTTAATAAGTCTTGAAATGTGCAGGAAAATAAAAGTTATCTATATTTATAACATCACTCAAGCAAAAAGAAGTTTACAAGAAGATGATCACACTAGGAGTGTCTGCATTCGGGTCGTCTTTTACATAAATTCTGTTGTTAATTGTTTTTTTGTTTCTGTGTATGATGATAAACATAGAATCAAAAAAGATTGCAATATTCTCATTATCAACTGAGCGGGACTAGTGTTTTTACACGAAATCTCTAGCCAACCTTCCTGTAAAGGATCTTTTCTTAAGATCAAGTATGTTATTACTGGATAAATAGTCACTTCAACAATTTCTTTGTCCTCAACGCCGCTAAATTTCCCGGAATTAGTCACTTCAACAGTCTTCGATGGTTATATGGGTATCCAAAATACGAACGAGATGGATGTTTATTGTCCCAACCATTCTTGTTAGTCCCGAACCCGATAAGAAAGGAAGGGTTTTTTTTACAAAGTTTTCTCGTATTGTTGATTCCTAAGCGTAGTGCTTCTTCCCCCATGCCTCCCATTGGTACTAGTGGAGTAGGATTGACCTAACCCCATAGGTATAGGTATAACCTTTCGCTTAATACTATAAACCAAAAATTGAAGCATATGAGGCTGCATTAATCGGGGATACACGACAGAAGGAATTAATCGCTTTATTTCCAAACTTCACCTTCAGCAAGCGTAGGTTTTTTTTTCAAAATTTTTTTCTTTCTCTCTGAAGAATGTATCTTTCTCCTAAGACTGAGATCGGTAAAAAAAAAAGATAATCAAATCGCACCATCTCTGTAATAAGTGAATGCCTCTTTTTCTCCTGAGGTTGTCGGAATTATTCGTAATAAGATATTGGCTACAATGGAAAAGGTCTTATCAATAAAATTTCCATTTATCCGAGATCTAGGCATAGGTAGCAATCCATTCTATAATTTCATTTTTTATCGCGTGAGAAAATAATCGCCCAAACAAAGGAATTGTACAATATGATGCGAAATAACGTAAGCGGACTTCTTAATCAAATTACTTTATCCTACGGCCACCGACTTCGAAGGGTGGGTTTTTTTTTGATAAAACCTTTTCTTTCTATTTTTATAGTTCCAATTGATTGTGTGCGCCCACCCAAATGGAATATGGATGACTCACTATTCACTCGGTTTCTGGGCATAATCATTATGTAGGAGAGATGGCCGAGTGGTTCAAGGCATAGCATTGGAACTGCTATGTAGGCTTTTTGTTTACCGAGGGTTCGAATCCCTCTCTTTCTGCACCTTTACCAAATTCATCAATGTTACTGACCACAATGTTTGAAATAACAATGGATACCATTATTCCAACTTTGATATGGATTCTCTATTCTGTATTCTTTACATGTCTGAGAAAATAGTGGAAAAAGTGGGCAAGGAATAAAAATTTTCCTATACCCACGTCTATACGAATGGGGGAAAATCCTCGGATCAAAATTCTTGTTATTTTAATTAGGTTTAAGTCTGACGAGAATAATATTCTACAACCAGCAATTCATTAATTTTCAAACCAACCCATTTACTATCTATTATTTGATTGACTAATCCTTTATATTGGAATGGGTGAAGAGTCAAATGGTTTGGTAATTCCTCATGGGGCTGATTCAAGAGAATTTTGAATCGAGTTCTAGATTTTTGTTCATCCTTCATTTGTAATAATATCTTGAGGTTTGCAACGATAACTTGGTATATCTACTATACGACCATTAACTAAAACATGTCTTTGGTTAACTAATTGGCGGGCTTGAGGAATAGTCGAAGCCATACCCAATCGAAAAAGTATGTTATCCAAACGCATTTCAAGTAATTGAAGTAAAACTTGGCCGGTTGACCCTTTCGCTTTTCGCGATCTGAGCGTATTTAAGCAATTGTCGCTCTGTAAGACCATAATGAAACCGCAATTTTGTTTTTCTTCTAAACGAATACGATATTGAGATTTTCGCAATTGGTTTCTAAGTTCGCTTCATTGTAGGCCCTTTACTAGTTAGTCCCTAAAGCCCCGGATGGCGTATTTTTTGAAACGAGGCCCTGCAGAACGTGACATAAAAACTCCTTTTAAAATGGAAAATCTCATAAAGCAAAATTAAAACTAAACTAAATGACAAATATGATAAATGAAGCGAAATCTACTAAAGTATTGTAGTACAAAGAAGAATTAGAGGGATTCTATCAGGATCCGAATTTGATTGTATTGTATATATAAAATAAAAAAAGGAGGGTCTTTTCTTGATGTGGTCTACAGCATCACGTAAATCGAACTCCCCAATTTTTTATTCCTAAAAAAAAAGACATTATCCATTATGTAATAAATAAAAACAAATAGAGTCGGCTATCGGAATCGAACCGATGACCATCGCATTACAAATGCGATGCTCTAACCTCTGAGCTAAGCGGGCTCACATAACACAAATTGTGCATACAGAGGAATTCTTTCATAAACTAATGAGATATTAGTTATTAATTGTTTAATATTAGCTCTTCATAACTTACTATGTCATAACATAAGAAAATGAAGACAAACATAGAAAAAAATATAGAATGTCCAATATTTATTATTTATTTTATATTCTAGTATATAACATAAAAAACAGAATAATTTGAAGATAAGGAAAGGATTAATAGTTAATAGAATAATATTTTGATCGATTTATCAAAAAATTTCTCAAATCCATTTTTATCAATAAAACAATATCTTCATTTTAATTAGTATAGTAATAGGAATTAATTAAAATAGTAAGATTATCTTGTTTTTTTAGTTTTGAATTAAAATACCATTTCTTTTTATTCTTTTGAATATTTTCGATTCTTTATTTCTATTATTTTATTTTAATAGAATACATTTTCTTTAAATATAAAGAAGAATTATATATTTAAAGACAAAATAAATGAAATTCATATTTTCCATCTATATTAATATATATTGTTAGCTATATTACAATATATGTTTAAATATTTTAATAATATTTTACATTTTTTTGCTTATTATTATATTAATAAAATTTTCGGAAAAATCAGTATCAAGTTTGAATTTTGACGGACTTTCTTTATTTCCAGAACATGAACAAGTAAAAATCTATTCCGAAGAAAAAAAAAGAAAAAAAGATTTCTTATTCGACTCAATTAGAACTGATCTGAACGATGAAACAATTTTTAATAAAAAAGGATGTATTGGAATAAACGAAATCAGTAAAAAAGTTTCTCGATGGTCATACAACTTAATCGACGACTTGGAGCAACTGACGGTAAGGCGACTTGAATTCCATTTTTTTTGTTTTTATTGCGATTGGATATACACATCTTTTTTTAATTTGATTAGGGTTGCTAACTCAATGGTAGAGTACTCGGCTTTTAAGTGCGACTCCATTTTTTACACATTTCTATGAACGAATTGGTTCATCCATACCATCGGTAGGGTTTGTAAGACCACGACTGATCTAGAAAGGAATGAATGGAAAAAGCAGCATGTCGTATCAATGGCGAATTCTAAAAAATTTTCATTCGTATTGGACCCGGCCCACATTTTTGTTTGAATTGTTGGCTCGGAACAAATGAATTCAGTTGGGTTGAATTAATAAAGGGATAGAGCTTATCTGCTCCAATTATAGGGAAACAAAAAGCAACGAGCTTTCATTTTTTATTTGAATGATTACCCCATCTAATTATACGTTAAAAAAAAATTAGTGCTTGCTGTGGAAAAAGTTTTTCCCACGAATGGATTTTGGATTTTTGTTATGAGTCCTAACTATTAGCTATTCTCCATTATGGGGTAGCGATAAATGTGTAGAAGAAAGAGTATATTGATAAAGATATTTTTTTCCAAAATCAAAAGAGCAATTGGTCCAAAAAATAAAAGATTTCTAACTAGCTTGTTGTCCTAGAACAATTAGATGGAACAAGCGAGGAGAGATAGTCCATTGATGGGTTTTACTTGTTTTCTAGGTATCTATTCATATTTGTTTTGTTTTTTATTGGAATTCGGATATATAATAGAATACCCTGATTTGACTGTATCGCACTATGTATCATTTGATAATCCAATGAATCTCTGATCCTTTGACCAAATAGAATTTCTAAAATGAAGGAATATCAAGTATATTTAGAACGGGATAGATCTCGCCAACAGGACTCCCTATACCCACTTATTTTTCGGGAGTATATTTATGGACTTGCTTATAGTCATGATTTTAATAGATCCAGTTTTGTGGAAAATGTGGGTTATGACAATAAATTTAGTTTACTAATTGTAAAACGTTTAATTACTCGAATGTATCAACAGAATCATTTGATCATTTACGCTAATGATTCTAACAAAAATCCATTTTTGGGGTATAATAAGAATTTTTATTCTCAAATAATATCGAGGGTTTTGCCATCGTCGTGGAAATTCCATTTTTCCTACAATTAAGCTCTTCCTTAGAGGAGGCGAAATCGTAAAATCTTATCAAAATTTGCGAGCAATTCATTCCAGTTTTCCCTTTTTCGGAGGAAAATTTACATATTTGAATTATGTGTCGGATAGACGAGGACCCCATCCTATCCATCCGAAATCTTAGTTCAAATCCTTCGATATTGGGTGAAAGATGCCCCTTTTTTTCATTTATTACGGTTGTTTCTTTATCATTTTTGTAATTGGAATAGTTTTAGTACTCCAAAATCTACTTTTTCAAAAAGTAATCCAAGATTATTCTTGTTCCTCTATAATCTTTATGTATGTGAATATGAATCTATCTTCCTTTTTCTACGTCAAAAATCCTCTCATTTACGATTAAAATCTTTTAGCGTTTTTTTTGAGCGAATCTTTTTTTATGCAAAAGAGAACATCTTGTAGAAGTTTTTGCTAAGGATTTTTCGTCTACCTTAACATTCTTCAATGATCCTCTCATTCATTATGTTAGATATCAAGGAAAATCTATTAAGCTTCAAAGAATGGGCCTCTTGTGATGAATAAATGGAAACACTATTTTATCCATTTATGGCAATGTTTTTTTGATAATTGGTCTCAACCAGAACGATCCATATAAACCAATTATCCGAAAATTCATTTCACCTTTTAGGCTATTTTTCAAATGTTAGGTTAAATCGCTCGATTGGTACGAGTCAAATGTCGCAAAGACATTTCTAATCGAAATTGTTAGCAAAAAACTTGATATAATAGTTCCAATTATTCCTCTAATTAGATCATTGGCTAAAGCGAAATTTTGTAATGTATTAGGGCATCCCATTAGTAAGCCGGTTTGGGCCGATTCATCCTATTTTGATATTATTGACCGATTTTTGCGAATATGCAGAAATCTTTCTCATTATTACAATGGATCCTCAAAAAAAAAGAG